>PVIH01008789.1:0-23538 GCA_004025045.1 Sigmodon hispidus | reverse complement strand
CATTCCTCTGTACTAGTGGTGAGGCATTTGAGGCATACTGAGCTCTGAGATTAGCATCTCATTAGTCTATAGTTTGGGGAAGGTGGTACTAGCAGGCATCAGCATCATCAGGAATGTTACTGGCAGCAGTGCTGTTTGGGTGCTTAAGGAACTTCTTGGGCAGTAAGTGACAATAAGAGGGGCCAAAAGAGCAATCATGGCAGAAGCCATATGGAGTCACATGAGCACAAATTAGGGGTCCTTGAGGAGTCCTAGAAATACATTGAGTAGGGGAGATCTCACAGGTGGGAGGGTCATAGGACCCACAAAGCAACAATTACCATGGTTACAGTGTCTTTGTTTGGACCCAAATCAGCTGTGGTACAGACAGAACACAGGTGGTAAGATGTCAGTGCTGAGAAGGATCTCAGAGTTTATCTAGGCAAAAATCCCAGATGGTTCAAGTACAGATAATAAAGACAAAACAGGTTAAGCTACCTGCTCTGGTTTCACGGCCAGTGGAAGTGGTTCTTTCTGGCCAAGCCTATGATACTGGCTAGATCCCTGACTTTCTATAAAGTGCCCTTAAGGTACTGAGGCTGTCTGCTATCTGTGGGAAGGTGGGGTCTTCCAGAGGCACCTCACTTGGAGGAAAAGCCCAAATGGCACCATAACAGAGTCCATGGAACAGCACACCTTCAGAAGGGGCTTTAGGGTACAGTCTGCCTGGCACACACTGACAACGTGCAGTTTTGATTGCAAGGCCAGACAGGAAAATGTGGAGTTTCCTAGAGAAGACAATGACAACAGAACCTCCATGGTGCTGGAGAGACAGATGGTGGGTGAAGTATCTGTTTCCCAAGCACGAGGGTCTGATCTCAATCCCCAGCACCTGAGCAAAACACTGTGCACAGTGACTCACACTGATATCCCAGCACAGGGGGGCAGGAATAGGTGGATCTCTGAGGACTGCCCATAGTCAGCCTAGCCTAATTGGTGAATTCCAGGTCCAAGAGGGAAGAAACCAATCCAAACCAAACAAACAACAACAAAAATGGTCCCCCAACAAGACAGCTCTTGAAGAATAACACCTAAGGCTGATCTCTAGTTAGCACAGACATATGCACACACATACACACACAGGAATATTAGCTGTATTGGTGTTCAATCTATTCACCTTTATTTCCCTATGGGCAAAGCCGGTTTCTATGTAATAGGGTCTGTTAAGAACTAGAGTATCGGACACCTCTCTCTCTCTCGCTCTCTCTCTCTCTCTCTCTCTCTCTCTCTCTCTCTCTCTCTCTCTCTCACACACACACACACACACACACACACACACACATCAATAAGTGGTTTGTTTGTTGGTTTGTGTCTTATAGGGGGCTGTTAGTTCTATTCATTTTCTCTTGCAGTTACTTGAGGAAATCAGAAGCTGTGAGATTCTGTTGTTGAATGTTGCAATCTGTCACCTCTAGCTTCCCCAAGGTGAAACAAACTAGCCCCTTATCCACTAGCTCTTACACGAGGAGAAGATAGGCTTTTACCAGGCCTCCCTCATGGCCTCACATGGGAGCCTACATCTTCAAAGCTAAGCTTCCTGTGGGAGGCCACCCTAACACATGGAAAACAGACCTTTCAGGGCCACAGCTCTTCAGTGAGCATTCGGGGCTGAGAGAGGGCAAAGCCTTCGACCTCCATTTAAAGCAAGGCAGAAAACCTTGTAGAGTTTAGCCTTCAAAGGTGTGGATATGCATAGGAGAAGGTTTGGTCTTACAACAGATCACAAAGCACTCCTTTGGACCTCCCTTTAGTTTTGAGATGCTAAACTTTGCCAAATTTTATACTTTAAAATGTTAGTAAAGGGACTAGAAAAAGATTAGTGTTTAAAGTGCTCATTGCACAAGTGTGGGTGCATGGATGCTGATCACCAGCAAGCACAGCAAACTATAACACTAGCTATGGATGATGAGATGGGGGTGGGAAACAAGAACAGAGGAGAAGCATATGGGCCAGCTAGCCATGGACAGATAGCGACATCTTTGAAGTATGAAGCGGTAGCGGGGCAGCACCAGATAGACAGCCGCAACGAAGCGGAAGTGGAAAAAGAGAACCAGCTGCCCAAAGTTGTCCTCTGACCCCCATGTGCTGCAGCACACGCGTGCTCCTCTGTACCATACTAACAATACACTTTAATTTTTAAAAAAAAGCAGTGCTCATTTGGCAGCATGTAGTACTAATATTGAACAGTACAGAGAATATTAACAAAGCCCCTGCTCAAAGATGACATACAAATTTATAAATTGCCCCCTGTGATAAAGAAAACATTGGAGAGCAATAGAAAAGAATGCATGGCGTGAATTTTGTCTCATGTGAGCACACACCAACATATGTACAATGAGAGACAGAGAGAGCATGAGGTTTGGGCCGCATCTACATGGAAATAATAAAGTTGGAGTTTGGAGGTGGTGGGAAATCTAAATCCGAGGCACATTGGTATTTGCAGAAATCAAGGATGTTTTCAGTCCGATGGAAGAACTGCAGACCACGGAAAACACACGGAGAATTCGTTAGCCTAGGGACTGCCGGGAAGGTTTTCTCTGTAGTGATTTTATGTATTTATATTCATATCATGTTGAGTTCATTTTCCTATATTTAAAATAGCAAAATGTTCTCCCCTCTTTTTTTTTCTGAGGAATAACAACAACAAAAAGACCTTTAGAATGTCCACAAATACTTGTGTTTTATTTTGTTGCTGTTTTGTTTTGTTTTAAAACCATTGTTTTCTATTTTCCCAGTACCTGTTTCTCCATGATCTCTTTTTGTTTTGCTTTAATTTTTTTTTAATTTTCCCAAAATGGAATTACAACTGCCCATGCAGAGTACCTGGAGCACTTTCAGATACTTTTAAAGATGCTATACTAGTAACACTTCCCAAACAATGCAAAAACTCCTGTACCTCTATCATGTTACCTCCTGTCTCTCCCAGAGCACCAGAGCCAAGCACATCACTGGTGATTAGTAAGCAGTGAAGTGTTTATTAAAGGAGTGAGCATTCCCCAGGCCTTCCATAGACAGAGTAACCCTTCACTAAACTTTTGAGTTAGACAGACACATTAAGAAAGCAATAGGAAATGAGCAGTGGGGTTTTCTAAAGTAATGTAGCTAAGTTTCAGCCTGCTGATTTATAACTTCTGAAAGATAGTGTAGGTACTGTTGATCCTGGTTGCCATACAAGGAACAAGACTAACGTTGCACAGTCATGCATAAAGTCAGTTGCTGATTCAGAACAAGCAGGTATCCTCCATGTAGACAACTGTCCCCAATGAACTCAGCCAATAGAGAAAGGGCAGTCAGTGGGCTTTAAGGGGTATGTCATGGAGCCTTTGTTAGACACTCAGGAATCCTTGAAACTGGGTAATTTATAATGAAATTTTCTTTCTTCTTTTTACAGTTCTAGAAAGTGAAGCCCTGAGGCCCAGGCATTGGCATCAGACAATGGCCTTGCTTGGTCATCCTACGGTGGAAGGCTGAAGGGCAGAAGAAATATAAGAAGTAAAGTGTGTGTGAACACTCATTTTTATAAGGAACCTACTTTTTGCAGCAGTGGCTTTCAAAAGAGTGATGCCGTCAGGATACAGACTACTCTCTGAGGACCATATCAAAGGCACACGACTTTGGAGAAATACATTCAAAGCATTCAAATGAAATCAGGGACTGTAAACATCCTTCCTTATCATCCTGAGCTGCCTTTCTGCATTCTCCACGGACCAACACTTTCCTGTGGTCTATAGAATGGAAGCCACCTGGATGGAGTGGGAAGAGAAATGTAAATAAGGGAGGGTGATTACGAGGCTGGAGTGAAGTAGCTAAAACAGAGTATACCAGATAGGCAGAGCTCTTCATAGTTCTCAGATTTGACAGGGGTGAGAGGAAACCCAGGACCATCAGATTCTAACCAGCCAGCCCTGGCTTTCCCCACGGGCTGCCATGGCTCCATTAGTACCTCTTCCACTTGAGTAGAGACTGGTAGTTCATAACTTTCCTATTTACTTGAGGTTAGTAGACTGCTCTGTATCACTCTCATTGGCACTGGCATCTCCATCACCACAAACATGAGCATCACCCACATGTGTCTGGTGCCTCACAATTTCCATAGTGTTCATAACCACTTCTCATTTATGCTCACACCAGTGACCTCTCTGTTGCTGGGATGCTGGGTAATGAAATGACTACATTTTCCCTGGACCCTGGAAGTGGATATTTTTAATAGTACGAGAGCAAAAATGAAGCCAGACAGAATACTGTTGAATACCCTAGGAAAGAGAGACCTCTTTGGAGATTATTTGTCCAAATAATCTGAGGCTACTCTGTTGACATTTCTGCTATAATCTTGATGCTTGGATAAAATTGGTAACCAAAAATAAAAATACAGATATTAGTAATGTAGATAATAATAATTTGCTAAATTTTCCCCTTGTGGAATAGGTTTGAGACCAATGGGTCACATTATATGCGGAATGAGCAAAACACAGCTAGCAAGTGATATAAATGCAGATAAATGTTCTAGTGCTCTAAGAAATGCTTTTATTTAACAAGTGCTTTTCAAGTTATTGATATAACTATTATTATACTCATTTAAAGATTGTGTTTATTTGTGTGTGTGTGTGTGCCACAGCACACAGGTGGAGGTCAGAAGATAACATCTATGCTACGGGGTCGCTACATACATCCTGGGAAACTCCCAAGGAAGGAACTCAGATCATCATGCTGGGTGTCATGTACTTTTGTCCCTGAGCCAGTCTCTGTCACACCCACTTTAAAGCTAAAACTTTCTCAGGTAATTTAGTTAAAAATCAAGTTGGAAGTTACTCATTGGCATCAGAGACAAGAACAAAGCAAACACCTTGGTCACAGCCGGGGAGCAACATGAAGTTTCAGGTGCCTTATAGACCTTTTGCACAAGTGTCAATAAAATGGGGCAATAATTGTCTTTTTCTGTTTGACACACTCAATAATTCTCACTTATAGAGTTAAAGTGAAAGGCAGTATAAAACACTAACCTTACTTTTATAGACCAATTAATCAACAAACAATTGGGCATCTACATTTGAAATGCGAATTATTATTCAATAATATATTTTGAAAGAGTCTTTCAGAGTACAAAGACTCACAGGTTGCCATTGATAACTGTCTTGAGTTTACCTGGTGTATGCAGAACTCTTATTTATGATTCTTTTAGCACGATCCCCCCCAAACACATATATACACACAGTGAATATTCTTCTGTGGAGATAAGATAAAATGGTAGCAACAGATTCCCTCCAAGACTGCCCTTTAAATTTTCATGGGTCTCTCTAAAATGACAAGATTCTCCTTTTCTAGAATCATGAATCTGCCTCTCGGGCAGTGTGTTAGTAAGAACAATGTATAAGGACTCATCTATGAAGACCTCATGATGAATCTTATTTTTTTTTAACCTAGAACATTGAATGTCAAAAGTCTTAATCTCAAGGGATAGAAACCATATATTTGTGTATCCAAAACCATCCACTTGTCTCTATAAAGAAAAGGCTGGATACTGAAGGTGAAAGTGTTATGTTGTCATATGGTCACTATGATTTCTATCAACATTCTTGTATATTTTGTGCCAATTCAATTTTCTAAGACTTTTACAGTGCATTCTAGATATATGCTATTACTTATCAACTGTGAAACATCAATAAGAAGGAAAGACAGATGAGAACAATGGGACAGTCCTTTATTTGTGGGAGACCCTGCAGAGGGAGGCACCTGCAAGATTCAGCTTGCATTCTATTAATGAGGTGGGTGGTTGTAGGACAAAAAGGTGTGGTAGAGGGGAATTGAAAACTTTCCTTTCTGCCTTACAGTTGGTCATTGCTAGGAATACTCAGTGAGTAGTAAATTAAGAATGTTAAATGATCAATATACATCTTTCATGGAGTTCCCTAGGGCAAAGAAATCAAGAATCTAGAGAAATGAGTTGACTTACTTCCAGGAACCAAACAACTATAATTACTGGAACTGTCACAGTTCAGTGAAAACAAAGGAATTTACAAAATACTATGGGCCTGACTGATATCCTGACTTCTGTGTTATTACCTAGGTGAAGGCATAGTTGTCATTTTCTCAGCTCTCCTTTGATAAACAAGAGCAGTGTCCTCAACAGGGGTCTCAGGACAGTCTCTGGTATCAGAGATTTTGGAGGAGGAAATATCATGAGAGGAAGATCTGTCCTCAATGGCTTCCAAGCCTGCTAATATCTACCTAGCTACCTAACATTCTCCTCTCAAGAGTTGAAACCTGGGGCTGGAGAGATGGCTCAGCGGTTAAGAGCACCGTCTGCTCTTCCAGAGGATCTGGGTTCGATTCCCAGCACCCACATGGCAGCTAACAACTGTCTGTAGTTCCAGTTCCAGGCAAACACCAAGGCAAATAAAGAAAAAAATAAAGAAAAAAAAAAGAGTTGAAACCCTAAAATCACTTCAGAAATGGTGTTAAGTCAATGTGACTGTCTCTGGCTGAACTTGGGGATGCAGAGGAGCTTAGGGTTTCCACCACTGCTGATGTTAAGGCACTGGAGGCACTCAAGGGATTATGATGGACAGGTGCTAGATTGTCAAAAAGATCATCTGAGTGTGACTCAACTATGAGAAAAAGTAATAGCTGAGTACACCAGGTCCAAATTAATAACATCATTAGTAAGATCATAATAGATTCAAACCGTTTTTGCTATGAAGACGCAGAGACTAGCTTTGAAGTTATTCACCAATGGAACAGCAGTATTTGGTGTGAGCTTCATCCAATCTGTAGACCTTGTAGAGCAAAGGAAGTGTGAGCAGAATCATCAGAACTGTGCAAACATAACAGTGTGGTAGGGAAAGCGAGCTGTGATGACCCCATCTGGAATGTCCATGGCCCACACAGACCCATAAAGTCTGGCCCACTGTTTGTTTTATATTATTATAAGTAATCTTAACTTTTCAATATAACAAACTGTAGCTTAAAATAAATTTTAAAATAAAGGTGGAAGAATATGACAGCAATGATACATAGAGGAGGTCCCCTCCTCTGGACCCCTTGGCAATGTTTTTTACTGTGCTTTTCTGGGGACTTGGTGACCTTGAGAAACAGAAGAATAAGTTACAGCTTTCCAGTCCATATTCACTTTTTGTGATCAAAAACTGATGCTTCCTGGAAGTGGAGCAATTGCTCAGTGATGAAGAGCCCTGATTGATCTTCCAGAGGACCTGTGTTCAGTTCCCAGCACTCACAGGGTGGCTCACAACCATCTGTAACTTAGCTACAGCGTATCCAATGCCCTCTTCTGCCTCCTTGGGAACTGCATACACATGGTACATACATATGTACATACATACATGTGAGCAAAACATTCATATGCATAAAAATAAATATTTAATAAGGAGAGAAATGACATTTCCCCATTAAACAATTCCTTAGACTATCTCAGCATAGCTGTTCGCTGCCCCCCTCATGACTAAGGTGTAAATTACAAGCTAACATATTTAATAAATGAATCTTCTCTCTCTATCCCCAATGATTGACCAGTTAGATCTGCAAATTTCAGCATGTTCCCTCATATTCTCAAGTGTATTTACAATGGCTCTGTATTATTCTTAGCTAATCTTGGTCCAGAAAATCACATGGCCCCTGCTCAGCTTCTCAGAAGTCCGTGCCAGGCGGGGCCCTCACCCAGAGCAGGGGATGGAGTTTCAGAGGGATTTGTTTTGGCATGTTCTCTATGTGGACTATGAGCACTCTACATCCTGGAGCATTGCGTCCCTAGAAGGAGAGAGTGGGTTTGCACCACCAGTGATGGGCTCTTAAAAGAGCCAAACCAATCCTGGAAAAAGTAAATCTGACCCCAAAGACTAAGCTTGTTCTCTGCAAAGTTAAAATCCTGACTGAACCTCCGACTTGTAAGGCTGGGTGAGGCATGAAAGTCCAGGCCTGTATGGAGCTCACACCAATGAGTCCACAGACATTCTAACCACACACTGCTTTTCTCTCCATGGGAACTATGGACCACGTGCCTGGTGCAAAGCAGCTCTGCTCAGGGGATCTCCTCTTCAGCCCATCTTTTTCCAGGCAATGAAAATATTATGCAGTGGCAATATTATCACAGTAGAAAGTAGTTTGGGGGGCTGGAGAGATGGCTCAGCGGTTAAGAGCACTGTCTGCTCTTCCAGAGGACCCGGGTTCGATTCCCAGCACCCACATGGCAGCTAACAACTGTCTGTAGTTCCAGTTCCAGGCAAACACCAAGGCAAATAAATAAATAAATAAATAAATAAATAAATAAATAAAGTTAAAAAAAAAAAAAGAAAGTAGTTTGGATATCATTTACAAATGTATTGATCACAGGCACAAACCTCAAACCATTTATTGTTGCAGTTTACTCTGTGTTTGGTCAATACTAAGAAGCATCAATAGTTATACATAATAATAGGTTTCATTATTCATCTTTATACGAGTTACACAATACACTTCATCACATTCATCCCCCCTTATTCTCTTCTGTGCTTCCCAACTCTTCTGAAACTTTTCATTTTACTCAGGATCTCTTGTGATTTTGTTCCAATCTATATGAAGACTTCAAGCAGAACAAAAAAAGTAACAATGAGAGCCCGAGTTTGTAGATAAAGAGTTTTTGATGTCTTACTTGGTAGGTTATATACACATGTGCACATATATGTAATAGTAATAATTAAAGAAGAGATCATGAAATTTGAGAAATAGAACATGTGAGGAGCTGGAGGAGGTGTGGGGGAGGGGTTGGAATTATATGAATGCAGAACTCTTGTATGAAGTTCTAAAAAAAACCCTCTATTTTCAAAAAGGAATTAAATAAATAACAACAAAAAATGTGTCTGTTGGAACAACCTGGAACTAAACATATATAGCCAGGTTCCTGTGCATTTCTTATTTCCCCGGGTGATGGTGCTCAGCAGGAACCTAGTGCTTAGCCTTCACCCAGAGAGAATTGGAGATGAAAATTCTGCAGTCTCCCCTAACAGAAGCTGAGCATTGCCTCTTCTCTTAAACACATGGGTCACAGCCTGTGGTGAGCAGAGTGTGCTTAAATGGTAGGTTTGACTGGATGACGCAAATTGGCATCATGTTGAAAAACTGCTGTCCATAAAACATGACTGAAGATGAACTAGTTGGGCTCACCGGAAGCTGGGTTTGGCCCAGTGATTTGGGCACAACAGAGTCAAACCATCCAGGCTTCCAGCACTTGAGCTGTGTGGTCAGGTGATCAGGTGAGCACAAAACAAGAACCGGGTGCCGTAGTCAGACATGTGGCTGGGTGGACTGAGACCTACTGGTCATTATTTCTTTGTCCAGTCTTTCTATGTTGGCTTCCATGTAGTGCTTCCAAATAAACCCTGCAGAGAGCAACCATGAATCCAGGAGGAACTTGCTTTGTCAGGAAACATTTTCCATAGGAGAAGAAATCTATCTATCTATCTATCATCTGTCTATCTATATATCATCTATATATAGATGGCACAGATATAGATAATATAGGTATCTGTCTACTATTTTTCTCTCTTTTCCTCCCTTCCTCCCCAAACCTACTTACTTACTTCCCTCCCTCCTTTCTTTCCTTCTTTCTTCCTTAATAAGAGATGAAACAGTAGCATTTGACTGTCTGGTGGCTTGATGTCATGGTGTCAGCATCTTTATCCAGAAACTTATTCACATGTGATCAGTTAGCTCAATTGACCCCAAATGCAAGGCAGCAGTCACAAAGCCCCATCCCTGAGCCTTCCGACCAAGTCAGCTCTGGCCTTTAACCTAACCCTAACCATTTCCCCTTCCCCTTCGTGGTCAGCTGCTCCTTTGCACCACAGCAGCCCATGCCCTCCCTCCCTCGGTGGCTTCGCAAGAACTCGTTGCAGTGTCTGAGTAATCTGGCTTGAGGCAGCACTAGCAGAGAAAGTGCACTTGGTTTCCTTTCATGGCCAACGTTAGCTACTGAGTTCCCGTCCTCCAAACTGTTAAAACAAGAACTTGTCTCAGCCTGCCCCCATCCTGCCCCTGGCAGCTTCAGACTGTGGCTGACCTCTGACAGTTGTGCCCTGCGGCTAGTGTGCCAGTTGTGAATGGGTCTCAAACAGTTGAAAGCTGAGGGTCTGTTCCAACATCTTCTGCAGAGACTGAGAGGTGTCTACCTCATGCGTCTGCAGAGGCAGGCTGGCAAGTGTGCATGAACAAGCCATTTCATGAGATTTCCTGTGCTTCCTGCGACTGCTGCTGCCCAAGCAAGCCACGTGTCTCAAGAAGAGCTTTTCTCATGCTGGGTCAGCATGCACACTGCCAGTTGTAGCAGATGGAAGGGGCATGAACGGAAAAAATAATAAAGGAAAATGCCCTCCAGTTTTTCTTGTTCTGTTTTGAGTTGCTTTGAGGTTTAACTTTGGGGGGGGGTTGTTTTTCTGAGGGAGAACGGGAAGAGAAGGTGTTGGGTAAAAAGGCAATGAACTGGAAAAGTACTGTCAACTTATATAACATTTGCAAAAGGTCTCATGGTGTGCTGAAAGCAGCCAGTGTCACTGTGGAACCCGCCCCTGGAGACCATAAGACAACTCTCAGGCATGCATTTAAGTGGCTTAGAAAGCATTGGAGAAGGCAAGATTGTCAATCACAACCTTTAGGGAATGAATGGTACCTGATCACATGATGCCAGGTGAACAAGGTCAGAGACTGGATCACTCTTTGTTATTCTATCAGGAGCCAGCCTCCACCTGAATCCCACACCCACTCCTCACTGCCCCCCACCATCCCGAGCCTCTCATCCTCCACCAATAGAATCTGTCCTTATCCTTATCACTGATCCTTCCTATAGGCCCGGGCCCTGAGCTCTGTTTATCAGTCACTAGAACTCATTCTTACTGTAAAGGTCACAGGCGCTTTGTTGCCTTACAAGGGCGTTTCTGCCTGAAGCTTTGTTGTGATAACTGTCTTGTGGATACTGCTTCCCAAAATTTGACTTAAATGTGTAAGAAGAATAAAGCACAATGGGTCAGACTCTAGAACTCTGACCCAATGCCTGCAAAAAGGCTACTGACTCAAGCGTCACTCTTCATCTCTCTCTGATCATCTCCCCAATAACCATGAGGCTTGTGGAGTCCCCAACAAGGGGGCAACAGTCATCCAGTTCCAAGAGAAAACCAGCAAATCCAGAGCTGAGCATTTGTTGTGGAAGGTTTGTCCCAATGACCAGCAAAGTGCAATTTGAGTTGAGATTAACATTAGAAAGATACTTCTGTTAAACAAAACAGATGCTACTTTAGGGCCCATTGGACAATTGCTGACCTTTCTCTTTGTCCACCTTCCTAGAAATAACTCAGGTGAGTCCTTCCCATTCAGTTCCCAAACATACACTCAGATACAAAGTAAACATTTAGGGGCTGGAGAGATGGCTCAGCAGTTAAATGCACTGACTGCTCTTCCACAAGACTTTGATTCCTAAAACTCTTACCTGCTAACAAAAGTCTATAAACTCCTGTCCCAAAGGATCTGCTGCCCTATTCTAGCCCTTGTGGGCACAGAACTCATGCTGTTCACAGGCATACATATAGGCAAAACATCCACACACACAAAAGAAAAGTAAACCTTTAGAAAAGAAAATTGTGAGTGAGTAGCATACAAACTGATCGCACAATGTTTTTGGTAAAGTCAGTGTGTTAGGTAGTCCCTAGTCTTGTGTTTTAGATGCTTCGGCCACGCCATCCGCAAGAGGTTCTCTGTACGCACATGCAACTGTATCCCTAAAGACCTAACTGTTACATGGGTGTCCTTGATCACATGCCTTACTTATAAATCTAAAACATTCTAGTGCTAATTACTAGTATCTATTATTTGTATTCATTTTTCCAGTTATGAAAAGTGATGGGTCTCTTTTCTGTTGTTCTTTCTTCTCTCCACTGTCCTCCTCACCTCTCCGCCTCGCCTCTTGCTGGTCTCCTTCCTTCCCAAAAGTAGTCATGCCACATAACCTAATACCCAGATGTGAAATTGCTTTACTATCTGTAGGAATGGCTTTACAAAGTGCTTACAGTAGCTAAAGTATAGCCTTTGTGATTAAGGGCAAGCAGCTCAACCCTAGAATGTAAATTCTCTTAAAAAGCATAGTCATATTATTTATTTATATGTTCATTTACATATTTATTATTTTGCTGTGCGTGTGCACATGCACATCCATGTGTGTGTATAGGTACATACATGCCTGGGCACACACATTAAGGTCACAGGAAAACCCCCCAAAAGATGTTTGGCTCTTGGCACCTTGTTAGATCTGAAGATCCTACCCAGATTGTTTGTCCTACCTACACACAGTGCCTCTGCCCACAAAGCCATCTTACCAACCTGAATGATTATATTTTTAAAAGTTAAATGAAGAGAAAATAAACTTCATAAAGATGAGATTTGTCCTGACCCACGGGACTTCAACAAGGGAGACCACCTACGAGAGAGAATGAAGGGAAGGGAGACACAAAGGAAGGCAGCAGGTCAAACGGGATTCTGATCGAGCTGTAGTTTTATGACGATTCTATACATGCTTATATAGTTCCAAAGCAGAATATGGGGAGGGGGTAGTCATCAAACACCTGCAGAAAACCTGCCAGGGGAAGCAGAACATTGGCAAGGTGACTGGTCTTGTTTGAGGGGGGGGTTTCTAGGTATCCTAACTGTAGAATGTTCTTGTTATTCTATTCTTTAGAGGGCTGCTAAGTAACCTAGCCACAGAATGTTCCTGTTATTCTATTCTTTAAAGTTACTTCTTAGTTACTGTTAAGCAAACCAGAACATCTATTTTACTTTGGGAGAACATCTACTTTTCTCAGGGTCGTGCTGGCTCAGTGGCTGGTTTCTCAGCAAGTTCCCATGGTGGCCTTTTGTTAGAGGCCTAGAGGCTCAAGCCAGGGTCTTGGTCCCTGACAAAGATTTGCTGTTTTGTTTTGTTCACTGATGTCTCTAAAATAATACCTATAGTAAGGAAGCCAATATATGCAGAATGAGTGAATTCCACACTGATGCTCACTGAATTACGTTAGAGCAATTTTTGTCTAACTGTACATGAATGCTTGCGCCCATCAGCTTCCCTGGAGCTGGAGTTACAGACAGTTATAGCCTGTCTGACATGGGCTTTGGGAATAGAACTCAGATCCTCTGCAAGAGCAGTATACATTCTTAACCACTGAGCCATCTCTCCAGCCCACATACAAGCATTTTTAAACAAAATATGGTTTGGAAGAAGATGTCTTAGCACGTAAGAGCACTCACCACAAAGGTCTAGTGACCAGAATTCAGTTCCTGGAAGGTACGGTGGAAAGAGCCAACACACACATAAAAGAATAATAAGTAAGACAAATATTGATAAATATATGATTTGGCTATGAGCATACTTAATATAACAGTAATAAAATATGTTTGAAACACACCAATGTGTCTTAGGGAACTAAGGGGCAACATCCAGATAACAGGACATGCCTGCTACCTTTCCACTCTTGTTCAACATCTGATTTCTCTATGACTGCATCAACCTCCCAACCCCAGAATCTTTTCATAAGCATCTCAGTCTACACATTAAAAACCACTCAGAGTCAGTATCCCATGAGCTATCTTTTCTGTAGTTTTTGCCTACTCCAGCTCCCCTTCCATCTGCTCCCCAAGTTCTTCCCTTCCTCTTTAAATTTGACTTTGGACTTTGGGGATCCTCACCTCATACACCTTCGCATTCAGTCTGACCCTGACCAACCCTGAGAAGATCATTGTCTCTAAAAAGATCCCAAACCCTTAAGATTTCTATATCGCACCCTGTGAAGTCATCAGATAATGGACTAAGTTTTTAGACATGAACCAATGGATCTAGTTTTGAGATCCTACCAATGAATGAATGTGATCTCGATTTATTTAAGTGATTCTTCTAATGAGTTCACAGAATGTATAAAATTATTTTT
Organism: Sigmodon hispidus; assembly: GCA_004025045.1. Taxonomy (NCBI): domain Eukaryota; kingdom Metazoa; phylum Chordata; class Mammalia; order Rodentia; family Cricetidae; genus Sigmodon; species Sigmodon hispidus. Next base: position 9,550 of record PVIH01008789.1, on the reverse strand, counting down.
TAAATTTAGAATATTTCCTTTCTTGGTTATTTTTGTGGTGTTTTTTGTTTGTTTGTTTGGTTGGTTGGTTTTTGGTTTTTGGTTTTTTTTTGGGGGGACAGGGTTTCTTGGTGTAGCCCTAGCTATCTGCCTCTGCTTCCTGAGTGCTGGGATTAAAGACATGAACCACGCCCTCTCAGCTAATTAAAAACATTGTTTTATTATTGTGTGTAAGAATTCCTGTTATAAGAGAACAGGCGGGCAGATTTACATAGCCACGCCCAGGGGCGTGCCCATCGTTCTCTGCAGCAGCCAAGTCAGGTTATAGGACTAGCCTGTTTACCACATAGCTGCTACATGCCAGGAATTCTTACACTGTGTATATTTTTATATGGTATTGGGGGAGGGAAAGGGAACTGAGAAGACCTACCCTAGAGCCGTATGTGAAGACCTAGAATAATTTTCGGGAGTTAGTACTATCCTTCCCCGGGTTCTGGAGACTAAACTCAGTTATCAGACAAACACTTAAGCACCTTTGCCTCATGAGTTTCTCACTCACCCAGAACGTGTAAAATAAAAGGAAGGTTGTTTGGGGCTTGCGAGATGGCTCCATGGTTAAAGACACCTGCTTTTGCAGAGGACCCAGCTTTCATTCCCAGCACCCACATGAAGGTTCACAGCTATCTGTGAATCCAGTTCCAGGGAATCTGATGGCTTCTTCTGATTTCCAAAGGTACCAATCATTCACTTGGTGCACATTCATACCTGCAGGCAAAACACTCATACAAAATTAAAAGAAAGAAGAGAAGAAAGGAAGGGAGGGAGGGAGGGAAGAGAGGGAGGGAAGAGAGAGAGATAGATCTGCCTCTTAGAGGCTTGAAATTTTGCAGCTGCATAATCTCACCTTCACTGAAGAACTTGGAGTCATCACCCTCAGCGTTTGCTCAGGGAAAGCCAGTGAACGGCGCACTCACAGGGAAACTGCAGACCTGACAAAAGAATGAAGAATCCGAGATCCAGCTAGGAGTGCTTTGGAAGTCTGCTTGTCCTGGACTGAGGTTGCTCCTCTGCCTCTCAGCCTCCTTCCGTCACTGTCACTCCACAGCCTGAAGGAAACCTTACACCCACAAGCACCTCAGTTCCTGTACATCTCCAATGGATGCAATGGAGTAGGTTGCCTACCTCAGCTCCTGGACTCTTTAAGTCTTTTTTCTTAAAGATGATACTCCTGAAAAAGAATCCCAATTACCCTCCCTCTTGCTACACACACACACACACACACACACACACACACACAATTTCTCCCCATAAATATATTTGTATAAACACTTCTATTCTAAATATATTTAAAATGATCTACCAGAAAGACAAGGTAATCAAAGTAAAACAAAGTCTGCTGAGATAAAGAAAAAGTCCACAGTTTTAAGCACAAGATGGAGCCAGGAATGAAGCTAATAGAAATTTCTGTGCCTCTGTTACAGCTCCTCTAACAAGTACACCCAGGACTGGCTAGCTTAAACGTCAGACATTATTAATCACAGTCCCAAGCTGAGGAGTCCACCATCAAGTGCTAGTAGATGAGTGAAGGTTTACACACACACACACACACACACACACACACACACACACACACAGTTTCAGATAGTCTTCTTGTATCTTCATAGGACGAGGAGTAAGCAAGCAAGCCCCCAAACACAAATTTGCAGACAACCCAATCAGTCCACAGCACAGAGAATCCCAGGTATACTTACCAAAGGTGAGTTGTTGTGGACTATTAATTGGAGATGTGTTACATTTGTTTATTCTGTGGAACATTTGTTTAATGATGCAAAGGTGTGCTGCATTCTTTATGTTGCATTTGTTTAACTCTGTGAAGCTGTGTTACTGCACCTGTCTAAAACACCTGATAGTCTAATAAAGCACTGAATGGTCAATAGCAAGGTGAGAGAAAGGATAGATCTGTGTGACCTGCTCATATTCCCCTCATTCACTGGGCTCCGGACACATTGGTTCCTAGCTAGATGTCGACCACATCCATCCTGCACCTGCCTCAGGATCTCTGCCCTCATTGTTCTGACAGCCACACTTTCCTCTAGGCAGCTAGACAGCTTGGTTCCTCCCTTCCTGAAGCACTATACTCAAAGGTCCTCTCAGTGGGGCCTCCCCTCTACCCTAGTATTTTACATACTTTGGGCCCATTTTTTTTTCCTTCCCTGCTTTTTTTAACTAGGAATTTTCAAAATCTACCTCAGAAACTGGGGGTTGGGGGATGACTAAGAAAATACACCCAGAACAAAAGTAGATGATCTCACAGGGAGTTGATGTTCTAACCTAAAATTAACAAGAAGTGGTGAAATTCTGACCAAAGACAAGGTGAATCCAGTCAAACTCAGGAAGCAAGTGACAGAAAAGATAATAATTCATATGAACAAAGGATTGTCTAGTGGTATCTGGAGGGTAGGTGAACCCCATAACAGTGAGAATGACTAGAAGGGAATGACAGCACATGCCTGCAATCCTAGAATTCTGCAATCGGGACGGGCTGAGGGCCATTTATTTGTGGCCATCCTAGGCTACAATTCGGTACCCAGTCTCCAAACAACAACAACAAAAAGCAACAAAGGAATACCACAGAAAGCAGTTAAGGAGGTGGAAAGTATAACTAAAATCCATAGCAATACTAATGCTTAAAGAATAAAGTAAGTGGTAAATTTTCACATAAGAGTGTGACACACACTAGGCGTTTTCCAAAGGGGCATTAGCCAGTAAACGCTGTCTGTGACTGCCATACACACCAGGGAATTGCATTGTGCTTTGCGGATTTGCTGGACACAAAGGGGTCTTGACTACCTGTGATCTCAAGGATGAAAGCCCAGAGGAGAAGCCTGACCATCAAGCACAGTTGGAAGGGGAACAATAGTTAATACAGCAGAGAAAGGGTGGGTGTGAAGAGAAGCCCTTCCCTGTGTCTGAAAATCTGTTGCAGGTTTCAAAAACAAAACAAAACAAACACACTTCTCTAAATTCTTCTCTTGCATACAGAATGCAGAATTCAGGAAGCAATAAAGGAACTGATGTTTAACACTGTAGGCTTTAGGGGGTGTTGTTTGTTTTTGTTTGTTTGAGACTGGATCTCACTAAATAGCTTTGACTGGTCTCCAACTCACTATGTGGACCAGGCTGGCCTGGATCAGGCATCTATCTGCCTCTGCCTCCAGAGTATCAGGATTAAAGGCGTGTATACCCTTGGCTTTTAGGCTTACTTTTTGATTAAGTAAGGTCATCAGGAAATGAAGGGGGGTTCAGAAAAACGAAGCTATAACTGCCCAAACCCTCAAGAGTTCAACAAAGGCTGGGGATGTAGCCCGGATTGTAGAGAACTCATGTGCCACTCATAAAGCCCTAGCTTCAGTTCCCAGGACCTCATAAACCAGGCATGGTAGCATGCATCTGTGACCCCGACACTCAGGAGGTGGAGACAAGAAGATGTGGAATTTAAGGTTATCTTTAGTTACATAGTGAGTTCAAAACCACTTTTGGATATATAATACCCTATCAATCAATAAATGCATAGATAAATATCCAAACAAATAAATGGCTTTTCCCCAGTTCCTGAAGGGCAGATTAAAATACATATTGAGCAGGGCATGGGGCCAACACACCTTTAGTCCGAACACTGGGGAGGCAGAGGCAGATAGCTGGTTCTCTGTGAGTTTAAGGCTAGCCTGGTCTACATAGAGAGTTCCAAGCCTGTGCTACATAGTTCAACCCTGTTGCAGAAAAATAAATCAAATAAAGGAAATAACAAAATCTCAGGTCCATGGTCAGAACTGACCTGACCAAATTGATTTTATAACCAGGAAAACAACAGGCTTCTTGTCCCTATGGAGTTTGCAGTGTAGCTGAGGGAGGGAAAAAAGGAAGTGAATTGTATAATGTCAGTATTGATAAGCAGTATTAAAAAGGTGAAGGAACTCTTGGGGAAAATGGCAGACTATAATTCAAGCAGGAAGACGTACGAGAGAAGTTCAAAACATCCTGGATGCCAGTAAGTAAGGAAACTGAGAGGGGATGGGAGTGCCTTCCCAATCTAAGAAGGGATGCTGAAGAGAGTGCCAAGGAAACAGGGGTGAGGTGGGAGGGCTGCAGCAGGTGGATCTGGAAGCATTGAAGCAATAAGGTAGAGATGCCTCAATGAACCCAAGGTGCACAATAAACCCCTACTGACTCATGTAGACAATGTCCTCTCAGGGAGATGGAGTCCATACTGTCAGTTGTGGCCACACCTTGTGATTCAAAGACAAAAGGGTGGGAAGGAAGGGGAAAGCAGCCAGTGATTAGATAGTTGAGGAACCTGACTCCCTCAGGCAGACGATAGAGGTTGAATCCGCTGTGATTAGCTAGAGGACAAGTTAGATTCTTGTGTCTGATATGAGGAAGAGTAGTACTTCTGTCATCCTTACCCAAAGAGAAGTCTGTCTAACCAGGAGAAAAGAGAAGAATCCCAAAGACAGTCAGATAGCTCCATGGTTAAAAGCATTAGGTTTTGGAAAGGCAAAGAAGGATCTGTTGGTTGAAAGAGAAAGTCCAGGCCTTACAGGACCAGGAAAGTGCCATCAATCAAGAGGCTGCACAGTTTGAGCAAGCCATCGAAAAGGGCAGGCAGGAACATACTTGAATTAAGAGAGAAGATTTAGATGTGAAGCATACACTGAATTATAGCCAGAGACAATTGAAAGAACTGAAAGATAGTAAAACTGATCAACTCAAAAGATTTGGTCCTCATGTTCCAGCTCTTCTGGAAGCAATAGATGATGCTTACAGACGAAGACAATTTACTCACAAACCTATCGGCCCTTTATGTACTTGCATTGATCTGCGGGACCCAGAACTTGCTTTAGCCATTGAATCTTGCTTGAAAGGACTTCTGCAAGCCTATTGTTGCCATAATCATGCTGATGAGAGAGTACTTCAATCCCTGATGAAAAAATTTTATCCTCCAGGAACCTTTCGGCCACAGATAATTGTTTTTGAATTTCGGAATGAGGTATATGATGTGAGACTCAGAGCTGCTTATCATCCAGAGTTTCCAACTGTTCTGACAGCTGTAGAAATAGACAATGCTGTTGTTGCAAATAGCCTGATTGACATGCAGAGCATAGAGACAGTGCTGCTGATCAAAAATAATTCTGTAGCTCGTGCGGTCATGCAGTCCCAAAAGCCACCCAAAAATTGTAGAGAAGCTTTTACTGCCGATGGCGATCAAGTTTTTGCAGGACGTTACTATTCATCTGAAAGCACAAGACCTAAATTTCTAAGCAGAGATGTGGATTCTGATATAAGCGATTTAGAGACTGAGACTGAAAATAGAAAAACCCACCTAATAAATCTGCAGCACCACCTGTCTGCTGTTGAGAAGGACATTAAACGAAATGAAGACCTTCTTAAAAGATGCCAGCTACATTATAAAGAAATAAAGATGAAAATAAGAAAAAACGGGGCTGGAGAGATGGCTCAGCAGTTAAGAGCACCGTCTGCTCTTCCAGAGGACCCGGGTTCGATTCCCAGCACCCACATGGCAGCTAACAACTGTCTGTAGTTCCAGTTCCAGGCAAAAACCAAGGCAAATAAATAAATAAAGTTTTAAAAAAAAAAGAAAATAAGAAAAAACATTTCTGAAATTTGGGAACTTGAGAATACAGAAGAACACCAATCTGTAGATATTGCAACCTTGGAAGATGAAGCTGAGGAAAATAAACTAAAAATGCAGATGGTTGAGAAAAATATGGAGCAACAAAAAGAAAACATGGAGAATCTTAAAAGTCTAAAAATTGAAGCAGAAAACAAGTATGATACAATTAAAATGAAAATTAATCAGCTGTCAGAGCTAGCAGATCCACTTAAGGATGAATTAAATCTTGCTGACTCTGAAGTGGATAGCCAAAAACGAGGAAAGCAGCATTATGAAGACAAACAGAAAGAACATATGGATACTTTAAATAAAAAGAGAAGAGAACTTGACATGAAGGAAAAGGAGCTACAGGAGAAAATGTCACAAGCAAGACAGATCTGCCCAGAACGAATAGAAGTAAAAAAATCTGCATCAATTCTAAACAAAGAAATTAATCGATTAAGACAAAAAACACAAGCAGAGCATGCTAGTCATGGAGATGGGGAAGAAATAATGAAGCAGTCCCAGGAAGCAAGAGAAACTTACCTTGATCTGGATAATAAAGTAAGAACTTTAAGAAGGCTCATTAAGTTACTAGAAGAAATAATGACTCATAGGTACAAAACATATCAACAGTTTAGAAGGTGTTTGACATTGAGATGCAAATTACACTTTGACAACTTATTATCTCAGCGGGCTTATTGTGGAAAAATGAATTTTGACCACAAGAATGAAACTCTTAGTATATCAGTTCAGCCTGGAGAGGGAACTAAAGCTTCCTTCAATGACATGCGTGCTTTGTCCTGCGGTGAACGTTCTTTCTCCACAGTGTGCTTCATTCTTTCCCTGTGGTCCATTGCCAAATCACCATTCAGATGCCTGGATGAGTTTGATGTCTACATGGATATGGTTAATAGGAGAATTGCAATGGACATGATACTTAAGATGGCAGATTCCCAGCATTTTAGACAATTTATCTTGCTTACCCCTCAAAACATGAGCTCACTTCCTTCAAGTAAACTGATTAGAATTCTTCGAATGTCTGATCCTGAAAGAGGGCTAACCACATTGCCTTTCCGACCCGTGACTCAAGAGGTCGAAGACAACACAAGTTGACAGCTTAGTGCCTTGCCCTCATGCCGAGAGGTTGTGGGGGGATCTGGACTGGCAGATGAAATAGAACGAGACTAGAGATTCTGAAACAGAAGAGACTCCTTTAATCTGACCCATTGATTGTGTAAAGCCTAGAAAACCAGCCGCTGCCAATAGTTAAAACTACTACTGCTTTCCTTGTGAAAACCAATTTCATAATACTGGTTTTAAATCTTTTTAAGTTTGCTTGCTTTGGACTTTCTGTGTTTTGTTTGTTTTTACTATCTACTTTTATAAATTTTTTCAGGAGTAAAATTTTTGTACATATGCACATGTACATATCTGTTCAGTTTGGGTTTATTTCTATAGTATTTTGTAAGAATTAAAAATAAAAGTTTGAGCACCCGAGGGGGGGAAAAAAAAAAAGCATTAGGTTTAATTTCTCAGCAATCACATGGTGGCTCACAACCATCCATAACTCTAGTTCAGAGGACCATTGCCACAGTGATACTGGCACATCCATGTTGATACATTACTACTCACAATGGCCACATTCTGGAGTTAGTTGGGTGTCCACCAATAAATGCATTTGTAAAAAGAATGTGTGCACATACAACATGGGATGAGGAACAAAACCATGTTGTTTGCAGAAAAATATTCATCATGTCAAATGAAACAAACCATACTCATATTTTATTTATACTCATAAAAGTGAAACAGAGGCCGAACAATGGTAATTTATACCTTTAATCCCAGCACTGGTGAGGCAGAAGCAGGTGATCTGATTTTGAGGCCATCCTGGTCTATAGAGCAAGTCCCAGGACAGCCAGGGATACACAGAGAAATCCTGTCTCAACAAACCGAGAAAAAGAAAGAAAGAGAAATGAAGCATTCTACATATGGAAAAGGAAGAGCAAGGGATAGAGGAAAGGGTGGTGATCGGGGCACATTATACACACATATAGAAAATGTAAGGGGGCTGGAGAGATGGCTCAGCGGTTAAGAGCACCGTCTGCTCTTCCAGAGGACCCGGGTTCGATTCCCAGCACCCACATGGCAGCTAAAAACTGTCTGTAGTTCCAGTTCCAGGCAAACACCAAGGCAAATAAATAAATAAATAAATAAATAAAGTTTAAATAAAAAAAAAAAAAGAAAAGAAAATGTAGTGGTTTAAAAAAAAATGGCCCCCCAAGGGAGTAGCACTGTTAGTAGGTATGGCCTTGTTGGAGGAAGTGCGTCACTGTGGGGGCGAGCTTTGAGGTCTCTTTTATTCAAGTTTCCCTCAGTGTGACTGTCAGTCAGCTTCCTGTTGCCTGCAAGATGTGGCACTCTCAGCTCCAGCACACTGCCATGCTTCCTGTCATGATGATAATGGACTGAACCTCAGAAACTAGCTAGCCACCCTCGATTAAATGTCTTCTTTATAAGAGTTACTGTGGCCATGGTGTCTCTTTATAGCAATGGTAAACCCCAACAAAGACAAAAAATGTCATAACAAAACCCATTACTTTCTACAATTAATACATGCTAGCAATAAATTGGAAAATCAGTACTCAGCTCTTCTTACATGGGGCCTTCAGGACTGTTGTGGAGAAGAGCACAGTCGTTGGAATTACTCCTTGGGAGCTTCGAGAGTTGGTTTTCTCCTTCAACCATGTGGGTCTCTGAGATCAGACTCCATTCATCTGACTTGGTAGTAATCCCCTTCTCCTGCTCCCCCCCCCATCTCCTCTCCCCACCCCCTCCCCACTCCTCAAAGGGAGTAATCCCTCTCTTAAGTAGTCAGCCCAGGCCAACATACCAAGCTGAGGCAGAACCCATCCCTCCTCCCTGTATCAAGACTGAGCAAGGCATCCCACCATAGGGAACGGGCTCTAAAAAGCCAGTTCATGTATTGGGGATAATTTCTAGTCTGATAGCCAGGAGGTCACTAACAGATCAGTCTACTAACTTTCACTCTCATTCCGAGGACCTAATTTGGTCCCATGCAGGCTCCCCAGCTGTCAGCCCAGAGTCAGTGAGCTCCCATTAGCTTGGGTCAGCTGCCCCTGTGGTTTTCTCCTCCATGACCTTGACCTGCCCTTGCCCCTCCAGCCACCTCTCCTTCTCTTTTGCTGAATTCCAGGAGTTTGGCCAAGCGCTTAGTTGTGGGTGTCTACAAAAATCTGATTCTTAAAGAATAAGAAAAGGAGAGTTAAGAAGCAATGCCATATGAAAGGCTGCCACTTTCCAAGGACCAACAAAGGGAGTTGGAGACTGTAGTGGTCTCCTGGGATGTGAGCTCTAACCCAGACTTTCTGCTGGGCTGTGTCTTAGCGACCACTGTTTCTCATCTGTAATCCAGCACCACCTTTGCCTGAGAATCCTCGATAGCAACTGGTCTATAAATCAGCACAGAATGGAATGAGATAGAGCAGGGCCTGTGTTCTTGTCTTTCACTAAGTAGCCCTAAACTCTTCTCCAGGGGCAGAGAGGTATCACACCCAGAGTGACCACTTGCCATTGGTTCAGAAAGGCTGGGATAACCCCTTAGCGGCCCAGCTCTTTTGCCATTAACAGTAGCAGAGTTCTTATACCAGTTCACTGGTTTACTTGTCAATTTAGCATATACCAAATAATTAACAGCACTTTCTGTGTCAAATATTGTCCCAGGGAAGACAGATACAGCAAAGCGAAAACCCCTGCTTCTGTGAAATTTCCCTCCCCACCCCTGACCCTATGCATTGCTCCCTCCCCACCCCTGACCCTATGCATTGCTCCCTCCCCACCCCTGACCCTATGCATTGCTCCCTCCCCACCCCGACCCTA
>PVIH01008788.1:28262-87829 GCA_004025045.1 Sigmodon hispidus | reverse complement strand
AGAAAAATGACCAGATGTGTTGGGAGGGGGAAGAGACCTTGAATAAGGATATATAGGGAAAGCTGAACACAAAGAAAATATATGTGTAGCAATCTTATTTGTATTTCTACCCTTGATAAGCCATGCTTATGATTCTTATCCTCTGTATAGTTATTGCTAACTCTTCTGCATTTTAAATTCTTTTTACTGTTTTTTTTTTGATAAATACAAAATAAAGAAGGAAAAAAAAACTAAAAAAAAAGAAATTAAAGAGAAGAGCTGAGGATGTAGCTCTTTAGGTATAGTGGTTGCCAAGCAAGTTCAAAGCCCTGAGCTCAATTTCCAGCACCATAGAAGCCAGGCATTGTGATCCACACCTGTAATTTTAGGACTGAGAGGTGGAAGGAGTTAATTTAGAAGTCAAGCTCATTCATGGCTGTATAGCAACTTTGAGGGCAGTATGACCTTGCCTCAAACAAACAAAAAGAAAAATAAATTAATGCAAGAAAACAAACAAAAAAAAAAGAATTTAAGCTATAAATTCACAAACATTGATTGGGACTATTCTCAAAAGATTGACTTAAGATTCTCTAAGTTTAACACAATATTTAACATATCATCCAGGTTGGATATGTGGACATTTTTCTATGTTGAAACTACTTTAGAAGGACCAAGGGCAAGTCTGTCTATAGACCAAGATTCCCAGGAACAAAATAGAATTATCTTGAGGTTTTCTATTCTATAACACTTTTCCTTGAGAAGCTTTTTTTTTTTTTGTCTGTTTAGAAATGTTTCTGTAGGTGTCAACCTTGTGAAGGTCATATCACTGTCAAGGTCATGAGGGCTTTCCTTTGGCTTCCCATTTATTTGAGCCCTTTCTTCTTGGTTCTAGTGGAAGCAGAATATCCTCTAGTATGTTTTCTAAAATGGAAAGTTTTCCCTTTTGCTTTTAGATCTCTAAATTTTTATTCTCTCACAGCTTTAGCTCATAATTTATGTCTCCAAATAAAATTTAAAATGAAATAGATGGCAAAGTGCCAGATAAAAGGAGGCTGATAATGCTGGATATGACTGGCTAGCTTCTGTGATTAACACTACCAAAATTATGAATCAATTTTTGAATATGTTTTTGTTTCTTCAGTAAAATCTTTTGAAAGTTGCATCAGGCAGCTTTTTGTTACTGTAACAAGAACCCAAAGCAACCAGTTTATAGGGTTGGGGTTAGGGTTAGGGTTAGGGCATAGGGTTGTCTATGGCAAGCACTCTCTGTTACAAACAAAAGTCCATTTGGTTCTTAATTCTGAAGGTTTCTGTCCATTGTTGGTAGGTGCCACTGCTTTTAGGAGAAAGCAGCATACTGTGACAACTATGTATGGCAAAACAGTTCCTCATTGTGAGGGTATGAGAGAAAGGAAGAGACAAGAGTGGGGTTCCAATATCTTTTTCAAGTGCTTGTCTCCTGTGACTAAAGACTTCCTCCAGGCATTATATCATAACAGTTTTTACATATAATATTTTGGACTGGGGACAAAGCCTTTAGCACATGTGCTTTTGAAGGATACATATCTAACCCATATCAAAACTTTATTATTTGTTATGTGTGTTTATGTCTCATTCCTTTTATGGCTGCATAATATTCTATTGTGTGGCTGTAGTGCATTTGCTTATCTAATTATCCACTGATGATTTATATTTAATCATATAAAGAAGAATTAATATTCTCTTGCCTGGTATGGGGGCTCAAGACATTAGTCCCAGCACTTGGGAGGCAAAGACAGGAGGATCTCTGATGGTTCCTGTCCAGCTGGTCTACAGAGTGAATTTCAGGCTATTAAGAGCTACATAGTGAGACACCATTCCACCCTCACAACCTCTGCCACCCCCACAAAATGGGAAAGTAAATGAATACCCTCTTTCTTGGATTATGGACATATACAGAGAAACAATACAGTAACTGAAAATAACACCCGAGTCTTTCCACCTCTCATGTTAGTCAGTAGAAAAACATTTATTCCTCAGAAGATGCCCCTCTACAATTGCAGCTCCTGCAGCATTGGCCTTAGACATTGGTTGCAGCATTTTTGGGTCTTGTTCAAATGACTAGGATATTGAAATGGAAAGTGTGAGAGGCCAGAAGTTCTTCATGACAGCCCTTGGAAAAATGGTGTTAAAACCATAGCGTCCCACTTGTGCTCTGGGAAAAATCAATGGCATGTTGGACAGCTAGAGGCTCGCAATTTACAAAAAGCCTTCCTCTAACTCAAGTTTTTAACACGTGAGAGCCAGTCACATGGGAAGGAAAGAGACCGTGGACTGCTTTGATGACAGTTGGCCATCGCCAAGGAAACTGCTCCCTTGGTAACCGTGGTCAGTACATCTGTCTAGTTGCATTTCTAAAACGCACACAGTCACTACCATAGAAAATATATTTTAAAGTGAAAAGACATAGGAAAAAATATTATTGTAACATGAATAAAAAATAATGGAGTTGAAAAAGTTGCCTTTGCTTTTATGACAAAGTTGTTAGGAAGTAATTCTGGTATTAAGTAGAATATCTTTAGGAATATTAAGTTATAAATGAAAACTGAAACATCCTCAGTTTAAGGCAGCCCTCAGAACAAAAAAGTCTAAACCATATAATCATTGAGTTTGATATTCACAATATACAGAGTATGTAAGACTTTTATAGAAATGTTTGTTGGGAGTTTATGTCAAACACCGAATACTCACAATTAAACAAATTTAACATGTTTAAAATAGCACTAACCTTAAAGAAATATGAACAAGAGGAAGGGAGAGGAGGTTAAAGGTCAAACCCAGGAAAGAATAGAATGTTAAGACTGGCCAAGAATGAGGAAAAGAATTCTGAAGTAAAAATGATAAGAAAACATAATTTTAAAAATTATTGTATTTTTATTTTGGTTGTGAGTGTTGGCCTGCATATGTATACCACATGTATGCCTGATGCATGAAGTGGCCAGAAAAGGGTACTGAATCTCCTGGAAATGGAGTTACAGATGGTTGTGAGCCACCATGTTGATGCCAAGTTCCAAACTCAGGTCTTTTGTAAGAGCAGCAAGTGCTACTAATAACTGACTCATCTCTCCAGTCTTGAAAGAATGATTTAAACAACAACAACAAAAGCCCCATATTTGGTGCTTTCACAGCTCTTAAGGAAGACAAAAAGTCTACACTGAATTGCTATTTCCCTTGAGAGACTAGAGATAGATAAAATTCAAATTTAAAAAAGTTGATTAAAGGTAAAAATCTAAATATTTTAGCATATGTTACCTACTTAAAATTCATAAGCATTTTTCATTTCTATAAACATAACTTATAAATCACATTGAACACAGACAATAAAGACCTTCATTGATATTAGAATATAAAGAGTCTATGCCAGTAGGCAGGAAAGATGAAATAAAGGTGAGATGTAATGTCATAGCACTTATCTAGGAGATAGCAGATAACTCAGGGGACTGAGACAAGCTGTTGGGTTACATTTTGAGATGGACCTTAATTAACATACAGAATTTTACAAATTCTCTCTATTTTCCTCAATTTACCATAGAACATTGTTATGGAAGAGATGTCGTATTGTGAGCTTCCTCACACAAAGTAGCTCCATGGCTAGGGTCAGAAGCTTGGAAGCATGTCTCAGATAACAGCGGAACACTCTTAGAGATGCTAAGGTACAAGGTAGCAGGGGATCAGGAGGTGAAAAGCAAGGACATCACCAGCTATGTCAAAAATGAATTCCTAAGGGTTGGACCATAAATATGCAGAAATTTTAGGAACACTTTAACCAACTTATTTTACTTATGTTTTACTTTTTATGTTTGCACAAGTGTGAAATATGATAAAAATATGTGTCTAAGTCTAAAACTGTTCTTTTGGTAAGTACAGAATAAAAATTTTAGGTGCTAAGAAAGCATTACATTATAGTTCAGGCAGCATAGCTATTTATCCCTTAGTGGAGAAGAGGCTTCACTGGGTCATACACTGGCCAGTGTCAGACATAAGGACATAAACAATGTGCCTGGACACCAGCTTTTACTGTTATAAAAGTGGGGAAAATGAAGTGAAGTTGAATAGAAGTTCTGACTTAAGAAGGACACCATTTTCTTACTCATCACTGGTGACACATGGGAGGAAGATAATAAAAGTATGCATTGAGGCCAGAGCAATGGCTCAGCGGTTAAGAGTGTGTACTGCTCTTAACCAGAGACACCCACCATCCTCATGAAATGGCTCAAAATGGCCCTTATTTCCAGCTCCAGGAGGTCTTCTGGCCTCTCCAGGCACCTGCACTCATGTGTATATACCCCTTGTACAGGTACACACACACATACACACAAAAGTAAAATAAATTAAAAAGATAGACAATGAATTAATGGCTACCAAAGACAAAAACTAATATGTAAGCATTTCTTGATGACAAAGAATTCCATGATTAAACAAACAATTCAATCAATTTTATAGATGACTTTGATAAGATACCTAATCTTAGCCTTTCTTTGCCACTTACTTGGGAATCCAATTTAAAGTCTACTTTAAACATTAAAAAGCCCCAACTAGGTTCAGTATTTATCTTTTCCCAAAGGAGAAAAACTTTCTCCAATACTAAGGTTGATATAGCCATATTAACTAGAGAAATACTAAATTTGGCAGTTCTATAGAGGAAGTTGATTTTTTTCTCAGATAAATTATTCTTTGAGACTATCTTCAATGTCAAACATAAAATGGTGTCTTTGCAACCCTGCCAGTGAGTTGCTGAACATGTTCTCTCTCAACTGACTTATCTACCAGGGTCTTTTTGTGCTGGTTGATTGAAAAGTCATCCTGCACACATTTCATTTTCCTGATCTGTTTGACAGTGTTCCAGACAAACACTGGAGGAGAAGATCCTGCTTGCAACATTACATCACTGGCTGTGAGGCTCTGCTGTACTTCAGCAAGAGAGAATACAATTAAAGCTTTTGAGTGGAACTTCCATTTTGTGGAAAGCTATTTTCACTTTGGCACATGAATACCATATGAAAATGAAAAATCCTAAAGGGAATATGGAAATCTGTACACCCGCTAGCTGATTCTTCAAAGTTCATTTTGAAAAATGTACTTGTTTTGAGATCCAATGTAGCAGAAACTGTATTTACTAAATCATCTAGCATATTCCTAGACAGACATAATACTACCCAGTCAATCCATTTCACGTTGGTACTTCCCTTTCCTGTGAAAATGGGTTTAAAGACTGTTTAAACCCAATTTAAATCACTTCTTCATTGATAATAATTTGTGGAGTAGCCAGTAGCTGCTGAAAAACCTTGGTGACCTTATCTAATAGTGGTAGAAGCAAAAATCATGGGTACTACTAGAAAGGCCACATTTTCCAGCCTTCCCTGCAACCAGGGAAGAACCTGGTAGCCACAGAACTATACTCCTCAAGAGGTGTGAATAAAAACCATATATGTATTTGTTCCTGCTTCTTCTCACCCTTTTCTTTCTTTGCTTGCTGTATGATTAAAGCAAAATCTTGGGGAGGCCTCTGGGGCCTGAGAGATGCATAAGTATTAGAAGGAAAAAAACTGGATCCATGCATGAGCCTCGGAAGCAAAGCAATTGCCCAGTTCAAACCTATGTTTGGGCCAAGAAAGGCATCATTTTCTGACATGTTAAAGTACTGAAATGCTAGGACTGTTTGCTTTTGCAGTCTAATGTCTTTTAACCAGATTAGCAATGGAAATAAAATAGAAAAGTCTCCAACTATGCACCTTGGAGCTCCACCCCATGTGAATGTTTGAATGGGGCACATGGTCCAGAATGCGTATGCTAAATGATTGCAGGCATAAATATAAAATCATATTCATCTCTGTGACAAGGAGAATCATCATCCTATCATAAACTTATGAAGGCTTCTCCTCATGGTCCTATCGAATCCCCAGATAGAAGCATTTGTCTCAACTAAGAAAGACTCCATGAGGCAGTGTCTATACATAGGGGAGCTTATGGCATGGAACAAAATGACAGAAGATTGGTGGAGACAGTGAAGAAAAGGGGTCCAACAAGAGATTACAGAGTACAGGGACAAAACCAGGCTAGAGGGAGCATCTTCCTCTTCACACAGACAATAGAGAATCAGTTGCGTTTTGCATTAGAAAAAGACTATTCTGCCCGCACATTGGAGAATAACTTGTATCTATTGATAAAGAGGTAGTATATGACAGTTTCCTTATCAGTATGTGTATACCCCAGGAGAAAAAAACGTATATATTCCTCAGCATTAGGAAACATGCAGGGGCCTGGAAAATCAATGTTGTGGTAAACTTCAGTTACTTTTCACTTATGCCATTTTCCTCCTTTACAATTGCAAGATGATCTTGGGGTTAAATGTGGTTAAATTTTGGATAGGAGGGTTTTTTTCCCATCCCTCTGAGAACATCCAAAGCAAATAAAACCATACCCAAGGCACTTTGGGAATCTACTAGTCCCTCTGGAGGGACTGATGGGATGATTCCCCATAGGATTCTCTCTTTGTTACTGTTCAGGAGATGCTAGGTACTCCTAAGAATTTAGGAAGTGTTCTTCCCCAAACACACTGAAATAATGTTTTCACTACTGCTTCCCTGGACTTTTAGCACTGATGTCCCCTATCTCAAGTGAATTACATGTTGATGTTTGAAATTTGAGATATGACTTTTTCTACATTATATATGAAGGCCACAGCCACAGAAGTAGATAAGAAAACTATTAGTTTGATGTTCTTAGTCCTTTTCTAGGCCCTAGTCTTGTTTCTTCCCTTGGTGACTCATACTGTGGAGTCTGGCAGTCACACATTTCCCAACTATACAAACCTCAGAGCAGGCTCCAACTAGCCCTGGGTTCTCCATCCATGAGAGAAGAGTCAGAAGATCGGTCTTTTGTGTCTTGAGATTCACACTCAGCTTGCCTTCCCAGGAGCAATGAGGAGGGAGGAAGAAGAAGAGAGGAGAGAGGAGCGAGGGAGGGAGGGAGGGAGGGAGGGAGGGAGGGAGAGAGGGAGAGAGAGAGAGAGAGAGAGAGAGAGAGAGAGAGAGAGAGAATAAATGCCCTGAAGTGATTCTAAAAGGTGTCTCTTCCTACTTGAGAAAGATAATTGACTCTAGGTAGCTATTTTTGAAGGCACAATGGTAGACTTTGAAAGCCAGGCTGTTAATTTGATCATATTAACTTTTGAGTCATTTGACTGGACAGTTTAGGAAGCAGCAGCAATTCTCTTAAGACTCCTATAATTACATTTGGACAAGCTTGTGCATAGGACAAGTCCACCAGCTTATTATAACCGTGCTGCATTTCACACACCATCTTCATTATCTTGTGCTAAAGAAGAACACACACTCTTCCCTGGGTAATTTTAGATTGGCCACTGACACACTCTGCAGTGTTTATAAAGAAAACAAAACTTGGATGTTGGCCCTTTTAATTATAACTGGCAGAATCGCTACGCCCCAAATCACATAATCTCTTCATAATATATCTTTGAAGACATCTGCTTGCAAAGCAGAACAAGGAACTTGAGTTCTAAAAACAAACTTTGTACTAGATTGATTGGTGTGGTGAATCCTGCTTCTAAAGTACTGATGGATCTTGAAAGATGTATCCCCAAACTTTCAGGAAAGTTTAAATAGTCTATCATGGAGCACCTTCCAACTGTCCTTGGTCTGGACATTAAGACTGGTGACTGGAGCTCCTGTTCTATTACCAAGTCTACTGGCCCATTGCTCAGTGTCATACCAGGCATAGCTGCTTCATAGCTTCCAAATAAATGTCTAGCTCATGTATCATGTGGTGAAATCTAGTATACAGCTTTACCTGTGAAATGATCACCACCTACAGAACTATGTTCTAGGTGCTTTGTCTGACATGTTGGAGACAACAAAACACACAGAACACTTCAGCAAACAATGAAAGCTCTTCTATGACATAATTTTGTCTGTTCACTATTTATTACTCACAGGCTAGACTAGTGACACAGTCAAACCCATCTCCGAGGGGGCTATCTTGTGATGTTTGTCACTTGGTTTGAGATCTTTAAACTTGCTTCATGATCTTAAGGATTAAATGGAGCTATTTAAAAGATTAAATAGGTCACTATTGCTCTGCAGATGCATAGAAATCCTTCCTTCAGGAGGCGACTTGCTAATGCATTTTTTAGTTCACTGCCCAGATGCAAGGGCCTGAATTTGGTGCCAAAATCAAATTGCCTACATCTTATGGAGTTATGTAACTCACAAGGCCCCATCTTTCTTCCACAACTCTGGCCAAAGAGTCTGCTTTTCCTTTCCTAACACAGTATTTTCTGGAGACCAGAATGAATTGTTAAATACTAACAGGACTTTAAGATTGCTGCTGGGAAAGTGAAAGCAATCACATTGTCCTGAGAAAGCCCAGCCCAAAAGACTACAAATTCCAGCCTTTATAATATCTGTGGGGATGAATATTTAGCACTCCATTAGAGGTTTCTGTTCAGGATCTTTATCCAAAGTAACACTGCTGATTATTTAATGTAGGACAGTGGCTATAATCTAGATGAAGAGATTATTCACCTCAATAATAAAACTAAAAACCATAAAAAGAAGTACAGTGTCTAGAAATTACACAGCTGATGTATAAATTTTTTAAATGTTGGAAGTACCTCAAAAGGTTCATGGATGTTGACACTTGCCACTATTTTTACACATAGTTTATTATTCTAGAGTTTTCTGCCCAGATGATTTTTTCTTTTTCTTTTCTGAAAAGTGTAGAATAATTGGTTTCTCTTAGAGCATCTAGCCATTAGTCAGGGGGTTGTCTTATGGCTCTATGGTTCAGCATCACATTTGGATATAAGAGATTTTGCTTAGGCTTCCTCTTCTTGCAAACTGAAAAACATAATGATTTTGATGCACATTAAGTGTTTTATGGGTTCTCAAATGTGTAGATTCCAGAAACATGAGAATTAGCAACACCTAGAATGAGGCAAAGTATGAAAATAAGAAGAAAATTCTGACAGAACCAGGAATAATTTATTCTAATGGAACCAGTTCCCTGCTTCTACTTTTTGGCAGAATCATCTTCTTTTTCCTTCCTTTCCTCCTTCCTTCCCTCCCTCCCTCCTTCCTTCCTTCCTTCCCTCCCTCCTTCCTTCCTTCCTTCCCTCCCCCTTCCTTCCTCCTTCCTTCCTTTCCTTCCTTCTTTTCCTCCTTCCCTCCTTCCTTCCTTTCCTTCCTTCCTTCCTTCCTTCCTTCCTTCCTTCCTTTCCTTCCTTCTTTTCCTCCTTCCCTCCTTCCTTCCTTTCCTTCCTCCCTCCCTTCCTTCCTTTCCTCCTTCCTTCCTTTCCTTTCCTTCCTCCCTCCCTTCCTTCCTTCCTTCGTTCCTTTCCTTTCCTTCCTCCCTCTCTTCCTTCCTTCCTTTCCTTTCCTTCCTCCCTCCCTTCCTTCCTTTCCTCCTTCCTTCCTTCCCTTCCTTCCTTCTTTCCTTCTTTCCTTCCTTCCTCCTTCCTTCCTTTCCTTCCTTCCTTCCTCCCTTCCTTCCTTTCCTCCTTCCTTCCTTCCCTTCCTTCCTTCTTTCCTTCTTTCCTTCCTTCCTCCTTCCTTCCTTTCCTTCCTTCCTTCCTTTCCTCCTTCCTTCCTTCCCTTCCTTCCTTCTTTCCTTCTTTCCTTCCTTCCTCCTTCCTTCCTTTCCTTCCTTCCTTCTTTCCTTCCTTTCCTTTCTTCCTTTCCTTCCTTTCTTTCATTCAATACTTTCTCCTTATCCTTCTTTTTGGAAGGTCATGCCAAGAAGACTTTGGCTCAAGGAAATCAGAACAAGCTAAAGATAAAGTAAGAAAAAGTACCATTGGGTGAGGATATCCTTCTAGAACTTTCTATTGTCAGAGAGCAAGCCTAAAATGTTTTGGGATAAGGATGTATACAGTATGCCTTGGCTTCAACAGAAAACTGTGGGACAGACGACTAGCTCAGACTTGGAGAGGTTATATAGCATGCACTAATTTTGACTTTGCTAACGTGTATGACTTTATGCCTAGATAAATGCCCAGTTTCAAAGTTCTGGTGTTCATAAACAGTATTCCAACATGTTTTTCATGGGTCAGGTAAAATCTTCTTCACAGGAAAGGATAAATATACTCATGTATACTGATAAATTATTTGTCTCAGATGTGGTTATGTGAATCCACAAAGTTCTGTCCAGGCTCAGGGAATTTTGAAAAGCCTGTGACTTTGGCACAGCTCTCTCCACTGTGAAGGCAGGAAGCTTCTCATAGGAAATGTAAAGAAGCAATTTCAGCAGTGAGTAATGGCACAAATAAAATTATGTTTATTATTTTATTCACAGCATTTAATTATAGAGGGAGATGGGTAGTCAGATAGCAAAAGAGCTATAAATGTGGGAAAGGCCCGTCTGTTCTTTCTAAATGGATGTCCTAAGACAACTGGGAAGAACATTAATAGACACTCCTCCCTATCCTAAGACAGACTCCAGGGGCATACACATCCACTAGGGACTCGTCAAATACCTCATTGCTGACCTGTTTCTCAAGCTGTTTCACTATGGTAAGTTGACATTTGACAAGAATCACTTTGAATCTTGGTCTGAGTCTCTGTTCTGCGTAAGGTCATGTTTTTTAACTTTTATTTTTTAAAGACATTTTTTAAAGATATTGCCTTGTTACCTCACTGTCCTCAACCGAGATGATCAAATGGCAACTTTCATTATAAATACCGAGTATTTATTTTATAAATGTTTGGCATTTTTTTAAGAGATGAAATACAACAGTGTTATTCCAAGGCAATTCACTTCCCTATAAGACTCAAGGTATTTTTCTGATTATAATTTGAACTTGAAAGTTTCAACCAGAACAGAATTTTGATGGAGCATAATGTTGAATCATTAAAAAAAAATAATAAGGCCTGAACAGGTCATAGACAAAATCACATTATGGGCAATACAGTTGTATACAGGAAGCAAACAAAACACACCTTAATGCTGGCAATACACTTGGCTATTCAAAATATAGTTAATAAGTTTCCAAACATGCAAATTCTAATTTTAAAATTAAGCCTTCCAATTGCCAATTTCAAAAAATGTAATGAGTTTAGAGTGGCCTTTTTATTATGCATGGTTTTATGTCTTTGGATTTTGAAATTACCTAGCATGCATTTTCAACTTTGCTACAATTTCCCAGGCTGTTTTCATTTCTATTTTAAAAAGGCTAAACAGTCAGATATGCTCCTGTTTTGCATTCTAATTGCACGTAACTGATTTGTACAGCAGAACAAAAACTCATTTTCAGATTAAGAATTGTGCACCAAGAAATAATTATTGTTCTACTAGAAAAAAAATTCTCTATTTCTCTCATCTTTGTGAGCGGTTTGCTAGGTTTCTCCCATATTAGCAGCTCTTCAAGTCCATCATGTATTGCTGGTCAGGGACTGAAAGAATGCAAATGGAAACAGGGATTGTACAACTGTTTGGACTGTGTCTCTCCCCACTTGCAACATAACACTTGCCTTTTATTATTTCATCTTCAACAATCAAGGGGTGACTAAATGGTTGCAGGTGGTGACGAAAATAAAAGCTATCCATCATTATTTATTAGGCATGAAAAAGATACACAATAATGTAATTTAATCTCAGAGCAGACAATTATTTCCACATATTGATAATACAATGTGAAAACTGTCATGAATTCTAATATGATATTTGGGCTTTATTGGTGCACCACAGCCAGCATGACAAATAATGAAATTGTATCAAAAAGAGGGAAGAAAGGAAAGGTAATTACGTGCATATGTCAATATCACGGATGGAAAACATATCGCTAAATTTTTATAGCTTCTTCATTATAACTTGATCAATTCAAGTTTCAAGTCAGGCAAAAGTACATTTTTCAGTTTTCACAATTTCAAGTAAACTGTATGGCATGTCCTTCACAACTTCACATCTGTAAAGCGGCAAGTATGCTTCATCATGTCCAACTTTTGAAGACTAGGCAGTCTGCTAAAATATTTGTGAGTAGGACTGGAAAGATGGCTCAGCCATTAAAGGCTAGGCTCACAACCAAAAATATAAAATATTTGTGAGCAGTATATATTGAGCAATATATATACACCATTGTCTCAAATTTCTAGCATGTTCTTTGGTTTCCTTCAGTCTGATAAAAATCTACAGATAAAAACTTTGATCCTTACTTTGCAGCACATGGGGAAGGCTAGAGAGCCTACTTCCAGCTGAAGGAAATAAATGCCTGAAAATCAATGTCTTTTGAGAGAAAAAATCCTGACTGACAAAATGCATGGTCACCCCCCTCCAAATACCCAAAACCAAACCAACCAACCAAACAAACAAAACACTGCAAAGTAAACAAACAAACAGACAGACAAACTAAGAAAATGAAGGCTGCTTTTAGGGTAAATGACAGTTCTTTCTCATGGGTTACTTGACTATAACAATACAGTGTCTGTGCTGAAACAGGAAAGACAGGAGGCTGTCTTTGAATTTTGTAGCTTGGAAACTGGAGCTTTGAATGGCTTTTTTTTTTTTAAAAAACAAACAAAGAAACCAGTAACTATTATTTTTTAAATAAACAAAACAAGACAAAAACAGAGCGTTTAAAAATTGCTTTGTGTTTCATATGCCTACCAAAATATAAAAGTATTACAATCTTAACAAATTTTAAAGTTTGAGTATATGAACTGGCTACACATAAAACACACACTTATTCTCAAAGAGCACATCAATGGCATAGAAAGACCAGCCTGAGGAAAAGTCTATTTCTTGAGAATATTTGTATTGTGTGGCTTGTGTCTATACATATACAGACACTGCCTCATTAGAAATGAAGGGGATGCCCCTTAACTGAGGAATGGATTAACAAGCTGTGGTACATCTACACAATAGAGTACAACTCAGCAGTAAGAAAAAATGATATCCTAAAATTTGCAGGCAAATGGATGGATTTGGAGAATATCCTCTTGAGTGAGGTATCACAAACTCAGAAAGACAAGCAGGGGATGTATTCACTCATTAGTGAACTTTAAACAAAAAGTAAAGAACATCCAAGCTGCAAACCACAACCACTGAACAGCTTGGGATCTGAAGCATGCTGAACTGGCACCTTGGAGCCCATTCCCTCCAGAGGAACACCTGACCCAGTCTTGATGTTGGGATGAGGAAAGCAAATCTGCTTGGAGTGGATGCTGAACTAAGCTATCTTGGGACCTCCTGCCCTTGCTGGGGAGGAGATTAGGAGATGGGGAGAAGAGAGAGTGACTGGGAGGGGGGAAAGGGGAAGAGAGTTTGAACAAGAGGATACATGGATAAGAAATGAGACTTTATTCATAATAAATTAAGAAAAGAAAAAGAAATGAAGGGGATGATGACAGGGAAGATGGCTCAATGATTAAGAGCACTGGCTGCTCTTGCTAAGGACCCTGGCTTGGTTTTTAACACCCACATGATTGCACATTAATTGTCTTTAACTCATGTTCCAAGAGATTTTACGCCCTCTTCTGGCCTCTATTGGCATCAGGCATGCAAGTGGTGCATAGATGCACATGCAGTCAAAACGCCTATACATATAAAATAAAAATTTAGAAAAATGTAACAAGATAAATAGAAGGTGATGGTTTCAAAAGTACCTGCATATGATATAGCACACTGTCACTGGTGTGCATGATAGTACAAACACTGATTACTATTTTGGAGACTAGTTTATTTACTGTTCATTTTTAGAATAGTGACAGATATATAGACTTACTGGATAAGATGAATTCTTAGTAAAGGTCTCTTAAAAATTAAGAAAGAAAATACTTGAAATTTGGCTTTGGGTATGACCTAATTAAGGCCTAAAAGGAAAAATCCATGCCATAATTATTCCAATACTGTGTCCATTCTGGACTAGCAGAGAAAATGTATATATATCATGTGGTTACCCAACTTTAAAATAGGACCAAGTACAAGTGTAGGTGCTGGTAAGGAAAAACAAATGAAAGGAATCACTTAAAATGTCAACAAGCCACAGGAAATCTGGAGACTGTTTAAAAACACCTTTTTGGAAACCTAGTAGATGTATGTGCCAGAGATCAAAGGGATGCTTGGAAATGTGGCTGGGTAAGGAAACCAGAGAGATCCACAAGCTATGGCAGGGCAGGTGTGAACAAGAATGCAGGCAGGCCCAAAGAGAACTCAAGAGTACCTTGCGAGTAACTCCAAAGCTAATAAAAATGTTCTTCAAAATATAGCCATGGCGGAGAACCAAGCTGAGAACCAATGGACCAATCAAGAGACTGACTCAGAAGAAGAAGTCTTCTGAAAGGATAAGAAGTCTTCTCAGGTCTAAGGATGGGCCATCCAGTCACCCGTCCATTTCTTTACTATTCAATCATGTAACCTACCACCAGTCCACTCAACCACACATTTCATCTTTTATCAACTCAATACAAACATTACAAAATGCATAGTTCATATCATCTTTAGATAGAATTCATCTATCCATCTATTTGACTATCTGTTCAGCTAATAAAAATTGCAGGATAGCTGTCATGAGACAAACTTTGGGAGTAGACAAAACCATAAGACTCTGTAAGTCATTCATTTATTTGATAAACATTTGTGCTTTGACAATGTGCTACTATTCTAGATAAATCAGTTATAAAATGGTAATATTTGCTAAAAATCTAGCTTTTATAACAGAGCATTACAGTGAATAGAGGCATTATAGATAATAAATACTAATCATAAAATTATAACCAACCATTTAATATTACAAAAGGCAATTTGAGGTATCTCTGAGTGTCAAAAGTAGAAAATAGTGGTCTATTCAATCCCTATTCAAAGGGATGAGGGGGACAGAGGACATGAAGAAGTGGAAATGGTGAGAAGTCACAAGGATTTTTTCACTTGGGGCCTGGTCAGATGTATGAACATGCTGAAGTCTGTCCCAACAGCAATGGAAGTCACTGCAGTGCCTTACAGAAGCACGATGGGCATACTCAGAACTGCATTGCCAGCCTACATTGGTCCCAGTCAAACCTGAAGCTCTTTATTAATCCACGAGGCTCTCCACATTCTACCCACTGTTAGTGTTTGACTCTGTTTACCATTGTCACTTGCTCTCTCTGCTCTAGTTACACTGGTCTTTCATGCCTACTGGGACACCCTAGCCCCTAGAACTAACCCTTGTTTACCTTCCACAAGTTTTGCCCAAATCAATCCTGCTTTGTTGTGTAGACATGAACCTCATATCTGAAACTGAAATGTCCTTTCTATAATATTTTCTTCTACCTTGTATGATTTATCTTGGTTGTCAACTTGAATAAATCTATAATTATCCAATACCTATGCCTCTAGGTAAGTCTGTAGTAGTATACTTTGGAAGCATTAACTGAGGGGAAAGACCTTCACTTAGAGGAGATAGCAACTTATATCATCAATGCAGATAGAAGCGGGGTTAGTAGGAAAGTTTTTGCCCTTTTATCTGCTTGCCTTTGCTAGTTTCTAGTAAGCACATTTTTACTCCTGCTTTAATTCTTCCTTGACTTTAGATCACAGCTTATTCAGCTTTCAAATACAGACAGGAGATCACAGGCTCTTCAAGAATCTGTTAGTCTCCCAGCATCAGAGAGGGACCGTGGAAGCATACAGGCTTATAGACCACGTAGATACCAGGTTCTCATTCTCTCTAGCATACAGACATTTATTTTTGGCCTACTCAGCTCTGACTGTGTCAGCCAATCCAGGGAGCGCCATTTGTAATATATGTTTATTCTATTGTGCTGTCCCTCTGAGAACTAAAATACATCTTGCTTTGTGATTTCCTCACACCATTTATCATCTTCTAATGTAAGAGGTATTGTTATGCTTATTTTACTCATGATATTCCCATACTATTGGTAGAGCATCTTCTCCACAAGGCCAAGAATTCTTTCCTTTGGTTTATAGATTTACGCTAACCAATCAATATAGTTTCCAAAAACCCCCATAATTATTTGTCAAATAACAAATCAATGAATATATTAGTCACACAATCATACTGACACTTTCAAAAAGTTATGCTGGCTGATGACTAAGGAATAAGCTGAGAAGAGTTAGGCATAGCTATAGAAAAATGAAAGGCTTCTTGAAAGTCTAAGAGGGAAGGGGGAAAACATAAAAATGGGCCAGGGATATGACAGTAAAAAATGCTAAACTAGTTTATACTATTTAGGGAATAGTATTATTAGGTTCTAAATTGGATGCTTACAGAAATATGCTAGGTCTGCCTCACTCCAGCTTTCAATTAATAAATATACAACAATTTTGTAAGTTGATTATTAAACATAGGCAGTAAGAAAAACTAACTTACATAAACTTACAGTAGCCTTTATTAAAACACAAGTGTGAGAGTTTGAATAAAATTAACCAGGGACACAGCTCCAGCTCCGCCCTCACATGCAGACCTGCCCTAGTCTGAACAAACCTGAGAGAAACCATCCCCAGCAATCCCCAGGGACACATAGCTAGAAGGACATCCCATGGCCAAGCCCTGCCTCCAAAGCAAGCAAGCTGCATCATCACACATGGATATTTTCAGATTGTGTGGGCCCCTGTCCTAACCAGAGTAAGAGATCATGGAGACTTCATGTCCAGAGAAGAGTAAGAAATCATGCAAACCCTGTATTTAGAGCAGACTGGAGACACATAACCACTGTAGCCACAACTGACTAAGATATGACTGAGAGATGACTAAGAGTGAACCAAGGAAGCAATAGGCAGATGCCAGTGCAAGAATACATATAACAATAAGAAGAACAACAAGGCAATACCAGAAGAAGCTGGTGGTTCTAGAGCACCAAGACCTGAACAGAGCAATGAAAAGGAAACAGAAGGAAACAACTATAAAAACACCCTTATGAAGATTATAGAAGTCTTAAAAGGGGATATAAAAAATTCCCTTATAGAAATATTAGAAAGTACAAAGAAAAATTGGAAGAGATTAACAAATCCTTGAAAGAAAACCAACAAATGAAAAATAAATTCCAGGAAACAAAAATTGAAATAAAAGCAATAAAGATGGCACAAAATGAGGCAGAGGGGGAAATAGAAAATCTGAAGAAATGAACTGGAACTACAAAAACAAGCATAACCAACAGAATCCAAGAGATAGAAGATACAATAGTGGAAGTGGTTACATTAGTCAAAGAAAATACTAAGACCAAAAAAGCCATAACACAAAACATTCAGGAAATTTAGGACACCATAAAAAGACCAAACCTGAGAATAATAGGAATAGAAGAAAAAGAATACCAACTCTAAGGCACAGATAATACATTCAATAAAATCATAGAAGAAAACTTTCTCAACCTAAGAAAGGAAATGCCTATAAAGATACAAGAAGCTTATAGAACACCAAATAGATTAGATCCCCCCAAAACATCTGCTTGCCACATAATAATTAAGCCACAAAATATACAGAACAAAGAAAAAACATTAAGAGCTGCAAATGAAAAGGGCCAACTTAGGTATAAAAGCAGACCCATCAGAATAACACCAGACTATTCAATGGAAACAATGAAATCAAGAAGATCCTGGTCAGAAATTATACAGACACTAAAAAAGCATGGCTGCCAACCTAGAATACTATACCCAGCAAAACTATCACTCACCATAGATGGAGTAAGAAAGATATTTCATGACAAAATCAGATTTAAACAATAAATATCTACAAATCTGATCCTACAGAAAGCACTAGAGGGAAAACTCCAACCTAAGAAATACCAATATCCATGAAACCACAAACAATTGATAATCCCATGAAAAAAGCCCCCCAAAAGAAAATACACACAAGCTACCACCAAAAATAACAGGAAATAACAGTCAGTGGTCATTAATATCCCTTAATATCAATGGACTCAACTCATCTATAAAAAGACACACCCTAACATGATGGATATAAAAATAGAAGCCATCCTTCTGCTGCATACAAGAAACACACTTCAATTTCAAAGACTGACACAGGCTCAGAGTAAAGGGTTAAGAAAAGATTTTCTAATCAAATGGCCCCAGAAACATGCTGATGTTGCAATCCTATTATCTACTAACAAAGTAGACTTCAAACTAAAATCAATCAAAAGAGACTAGGACAGACATTACTTATTCATCTCAGAAAAAAAATCAATCAAGATGAGATCTCAATATCTAAAAGAAACACTACTGAAGCTCAAACCCCACATCAACTGTTACACTCCCAAACCCCACATCAACTGTCACACTCTAATAGTGAGAGACTTCAGTAAAACGCTTTCATCCTTGGATAGGTCAACCAGACAGAGACTCAACAAAGAAATAAGGGGTCTAACAAATGTTATGATACAAATAGACTTAATAGATATTTACAGAAGCTGCCACCGAAACACAAAGGAATATACATATTTCTCAGAATCCCATGGAACTTTCTCTAAAATTGACCACATAAAGCAAATATCAATAGATACAAAAAAAGGGAATAAACCCTTATATCATATCAGACCACCATGGTCTAAAGTTAGAATTCAACAGCAACAAAAATCACAGAAAGCCTACAAACTCATGGAAACTGAACATCTCTCAACTGAACCACCTTTGGGTCAAGGAAGAACAAAGAAAGAAATCAAAGACTTCCCAGAATTTAATAAAAATGAATCTACAACATACCCAGACTTATGAGACACAATGAAAGCAGTGCAAAGAGGAAAATTCCTAGCACTAGATGCCATGATTAAGTAGGCTTCATCCCAGAAATGAAGGGATGGCTCAACATATGAAAAACTGTAAATGTCGTCCATCATATAAACAAATTGAAGGGAAAAAAACAACATGATCATCTCCTTAGATGCTGAAAAAGCCTTTGACAAAATCTATTACTCCTTTATGATGAAAGTCCTGGAGAGATCAGGAATATAGGGAAAATACCTAAATATAATAAAGGCAATTTACAACATCAATAAAGCCAATGACCAACATCAAACTTAATGGAGAAAAACTCAAAGCAATCCTACTAAAATCAGGAACTAGACAAGGCTGTCCTCTCTCCCCTTATCTATTCAATATAGTGATTGAAGTTTTAGCTAAAGCAATAACAGAATGAAAGGAGACTAAGGGGATACAAATTGGAAAAGAAGAAGTGAAACTATCTCTATTTGTAGATGATATGACTATAACATGAGTGACCCACAAAATTCTACCAGGGAACTTCTACAGCTGATAAACACCTTCAGCAGTGTAGCAGGATACAAGATTAACTAAAACAAACTCAGTAGCCTTCCTATACACTAAAGATAAAAGGGCTGAAAAAGAAATAAGGGAAACATCACTCTTTATAATAGCTGCAAATATCATTAAATACCTCGGTGTAAGTATAACCAAAGAAGTAACGGATTTGTTTGACAAAAACTTTAAATCACTGAAGAAAGAAATTAAAAAGGATATCAGAAAATGGAAAGATCTCCCATGTTCCTGGATAGATAAAATCAACATAGTAAAAATGGGAATCTTACCAAAAGCATTCTACATATTTAATGCATTTCCCATAAAAATCCACAATTTTTTTTAATTGACCTTGACAGAACAATACTCAATTTTATTTGGAATAACAGGAAAGCCAGGATCACCAAAACAATTTTGCTCAACAGGAAAACCTCAGGAGGTGTCACCATCCCCAATTTCAAGTTATACTATGGAGCTATAGTAATAAAAGCAGCCTGGTACCGGCATAAGAACAGACTTGTGAATCAATAGAATCGAATTGAAGACCCCGACATTAAACTACACACCTATGAACATCAAAATTTTTCTTTTTTTTTTTTTTTCAGATCACAAGATGTGGTTGTGGTTTGTAGCTTGGGTGTTCTTTACTATTTTTTTTTTTATTTTTAAATGCACTAATGAGTGAGTACATCCCCTGCTACTCTTTCTGGATTTGTGATACCTCGCTCAGGAGGATACCCTTCAATTCCATCAATTTGCCTGCAAATTTTAGGATTTCATTATTTCTTTTATTATCTTTTATTATTATTATTATTATTATTATTAACAAAGAAGTCTCACTTTCTATCCTTGTATATCCTTATTCAAGGTCCCTTCCCCCTCCCAACACATCAGGCCATTCTTTCTTCTCCACAACTCCCCATCCCCTCCCTGGGGAGGCAGCAGGCAGTCCCATGGTCCCACAGACCCAATATTGCTTAGTTCAGTCTCCACTCCTGGCAGATCCAGTTTTCTCCCCCCTCCCACAAGAGTGAGTGAGGTGTTCCTCTAGGGGGAGTGGGATCCAAAGAGTCAGTCCAGGGTGTTTCTGATACCAAGCTGTTCAGTGGTTGTGGTTTGCAGCTTGGGCATGCTTTGCTTTTTTCTTGTTTGTTTGTTTGTTTGTTTAGAGTCCACTAATGAGTGAGTACATCTCCTGCTTATCTTTCTGAGTTTGTGATACCTCTCTCAGGAGGATATTCTCCAAGTACATCCATTTGCCTACAAATTTTAGGATATCATTTTTTCTTACTGCTTAGTAGTACTCCATTGTGTGGATGTACCACAGTTTGTTAATCCATTCTTCAGTTGAGGGACATCTAGGTTGTTTCCAGGTTCTTGCTATTACAAATAATGCTGCTATGAACATAGTTGAGCTAATGCCTTTGGAGTGTGACTGTGGATCATTAGGGTATACACCCAGAAGTGGTATTGCTGGGTCCTTGGGGAGATTGATTCTCAGTTTTCTGAGAAACGGCCATACTGCATTCCAAAGTGGCTGAACAAGCTTACACTCCCACCAACAATGGAGGAGTGTTCCCCTTGCTCTGCATCCTCTCCAGCATAGGCTGTCCTCTGTGTCTTTTATCTTAGCCAATCTAAAAGATGTCAGCTGGTATCTCAAAGTTGTTTTGATTTGTATTTCTCTGATGGCTAAAGATGATGAGCATTTTTTCAGGTGCCTTTCAGCCATTCGAAATTCTTCTGCTGAGAATTCCCTTTTTAGATCTGAACCCCATTTTTTGATTGGGTTATTCAAGGCTTTGGGGTCTAGATTCTCGAGTTCTTTATATATCTTAGAGATCAGTCTTCTATCACTTGTAGGGTTGGTGAAAACCTTTTCCCATTCTGTAGGCTGTCGTTTTGTCCTATGGACAGTGTCCTTGGCTTTACAGAAGGTTCTTAGCTTCAGGAGATCCCACTTATTGATTGTTGGTCTTAGTGTCTGTGCTACTGGTGTTATATTTAGGAAATGGTCGCCTGTGCCAATTTGTAGAAGTGTATTTCCCAATTTCTTTTCTATCAAGTTCAAAGTGGTTGGGTTTAAGTTGAGGTCTTTGATCCACTTGGATTTGAGTTTTGTGCAGGGTGACAGGCTAGGATCTATTTGCATTTTTCTATGCACTTCCATCCGGCTATGCCAACACCATTTGTTAAATATACTATCTTTTTTCCATTGAATGTTTTGTGCCTCTTTGTCAAAGATCAGGTGTTCATGGGTTTTTGAGTTAATGTCTGGATCCTCAAATCTATTCCATTGATCCACAAGTCTGTTTTTATGCCAGTACCAGGCTGTTTTTATTACTGTATCTCTATAGTATAACTTGAAGTTAGGGATGGTGATACCTCCTGAAGTTTTTTTGTTGAGTAAAATTGCTTTGGCAATTCTGACTTTCCTGTTATTTCAAATGAAATTGAGTATTATTCTTTCAAGGTCCAAAAAATATTGTGTTGGGATTTTGATAGGCAGTGCATTGAATCTGCAGATTGCCTTTTGTAGAATTGCCATTTTTACTATGTTGATCCTACCTATCCAGGAACATGGGAGAGCTTTCCATTTTCTGATATCCTCTTCAATTTCTTTCTTCAGTGATTTAAAATTTTTGTCAAATAGGTCTGTTACTTCTTTGGTTATGGTTACTCCAAGGTATTTAATGCTATTTGCAGCTATTATGAAGGGTAATGTTTCCCTTATTTCTTTTTCAGCTCTTCTATCTTAGTGTATAGAAGGGCTACTGATTTCTTTAAGTTAATCTTGTATTCTGCTACATTGCTGAAGGTGTTTATCAGCTGTAGCAGTTCCTTGGAAGAATTTTATGGGTCACTTATGTATACAATCATATCATCTGCAAATAGAGATAGTTTCACTTCTTCTTTTCCAATTTGTATCCCCTTAATCTCTTTTTGTTCCCTTATTGCTTTAGCTAAAACTTCTAGAACTATATTGAATAGATAAGGGGAGAGAGGACATCCTTGTCTAGTTCCTAATTTTAGTGGGATTGCTTTGAGTTTTTCTCCATTTAGTTTGATGATGGCTGTCAGCTTCTTGTAAATTGCCTTAATTATATTTAGGTATTCTCCCTGTATTCCTGATCTCTCCAGGGCTTTAATCATAAAGGAGTGTTGGATTTTGTCAAAGGCTTTTTCAGCATCTAAGGATATGGTCATGTGGTTTTGTTCCTTTAGTTTGCTTATGTGCTGAATATTGTTTACAGTTTTTCGTATGTTAAACCAGCCCTGCATTTCTGGGATGAAGCCTATTTCATCATGGTGTCTGATATTTTTTATACATTGTTGTATACGGTTTGCCAAAATTTTATTGAGAATTTCTGCATCGATATTCATGAGAGAAATTGGTCTATAATTCTCCTTCTTTGTTGTGTCTTTGAGTGGCGTGGATATTAGGGTAGTTGTGGCCTCATAAAAGGAACTTGGCAATATTCCTTCAGTTTCTACTTTGTGAAATATTTTGAGGAGTAACGGTAGTAATTCTTCTTTGAATGTCTGGTAGAATTAAGCACTGAAACCATCTGGACCAGGGCTTTTATTTTTGGGGAGGTTTTTAATGACAGCTTCAATTTCCTTAAGGATTATAGGCCTGTTTAGGTAATTAATCTGATTTTCATTTAATTTTGGTAGATGGTACCTGTCCAGGAAGCTGTCCATTTCTTCTAGGTTTTCCATTTTAGTGGAATACAGATTTTCAAAATATGATCTAATAATTCTCTGTATTTCCTTGGGGTCTGTTGTTATGTCCCTCTTTTCGTTTCTGATTTTGTTGATTTGAACACTCTCTCTCTGTTTTTTGATTAGTTTGGCTAAGGGCTTATCTATCTTGTTAACTTTCTCAAAGAACCAACTTTTAGATTCATTGATACTTTGTATTGTTCTTTTTGTTTCAATTGTATTGATTTCAGCTCTAAGTTTGATTATTTCCTGCTGTCTACTCCCTCTAGGTGAGTTTTCTTCTAATTGTTTTAAGGCTTTCAGCTGAGGTGTTAGGTCTTTAGTGTGGGATTTCTCTAGGTTTTTCATGTAGGCATCCAGTGCTATGAATCTTCCTCTTAATACTGCTCTCATCGTGGATTCATTTTTATTAAATTCTAGGAAGACTTTGATTTCTTTCTTAATTTCTTCCTTGACCCAGAGGTGGTTCAGCTGAGTGATGTTTAGTTTCCATGAATTGGTAAGCTTTCTGTGATTTTTGATGTTGTTGAAGTCTAACTTTAGGCCCTGGTGGTCCGATAGGTTACAAGGGATTATTTCCATTTTTTTGTATCTGTTGATATTTGCTTTATGACCAATTATGTGATCAATTTTGGAGAAAGTTCCATGAGGAGCTGAGAAATATGTATATTCCTTTGCATTTGGTTCAAAGCTTCTGTAGATATCTATGAAATCCATTTGCATCATAACCTCTTTTAGAGTCCTTATTTCTCTGTTGAGTCTCTGTCTGGTTGATCTATCCAGGGTTGAAAGTGGGGTATTGAAGTCTCCCACTATTAGGGTGTAATAATTGATGTGGGATTCAAGCTTTAGCATTTTTTCTTTTACATAGGTAGGTGCCCTTATATTAGGGTTATAAATATTCAAGATTGAAATCTCCTCTTGACCAATTTTTCCTGTGATGAATAAGTAGTGACCATCTTTGTCCCTTTTAATTGCTTTTAGCTTAAAGTCTACTTTGTTAGATATTAGGATTGCAACCCCTGCTTGTTTCTTAGGACCATTTGACTGGAAAATCTTTTCCCAACCATTTACTCTAAGCCTGTGTCTGTCTTTGAGGTTGAGGTGTGTTTCTTGTATGCAACAGAAGGATGGTTTCTGTTGTATCCATTTGTTAGTGTGTGACGTTTTATAGGAGAGTTGAGTCCATTGATATTAAGAGAAATTAGTGGCCATTGATTGATACTTCCTGCCATTTTTGGTGGTAATTTGTTTGTATTTCCTTTCTCTGTAGTATTCTTCTGTGGAATTATTGATTGTTTGTGATTTCGTGGGTGTATCTGGGGTCCTTAGGTTGTAGTTTTCCCTCTAATACTCTCTGTAGTGCTGGATTGGTAGATAGATATTCTTTCAGTCTGACTTTGTCATGAAATAT
The DNA here is from genome assembly GCA_004025045.1 of Sigmodon hispidus. Classification (NCBI taxonomy): domain Eukaryota; kingdom Metazoa; phylum Chordata; class Mammalia; order Rodentia; family Cricetidae; genus Sigmodon; species Sigmodon hispidus. The sequence goes on along the minus strand of PVIH01008788.1, from coordinate 63,471 downwards.
CTTGTTTACTCCATCTATGGTGATTGATAATTTTGCAGAGTATAGTATTCTAGTTTGGCAGCCATGCTCTTTTAGCGTCTGTATAACTTCTGACCAAGCCCTTCTAGCTTTCATTGTTTCCATTGAATAGTCAGGTGTTATTCTGATGGGTCTGCCTTTATATGTAAGTTAGCCCTTTTCTTTTGCAGCTCTTAAAATTTTTCTTTGTTCTGTATATTTTGTGGCTTGCTTATAATGTGGTGTCCTGACTTTTTGGGGGTCAGATCTATTTGATGTTCTGTAAGCTTCTTGTATCTTTATAGGCATTTCCTTCTTCTGGTTAGGGAAGTTTTCTTCTATGATTTTATTGAAAACATTATCTGTGCCTTTGAGCTGGTATTCTTCTCCTTCTTCTATTTCTATTATTCTCAAGTTAAGTCTTTTCATGGTGTCCCAGATTTCCTGAACATTTTGAGTTATAGCTTTTTTGTTTTTAGTATTTTCTTTGACTGATATATCTATTTGAGCTATTGAGTCTTCCACTTCAAAGATTCTATCTTCCATCTCTTGAACTCTGTTTGTTATGCTTGTATCTGTGGTTCCAGCTTTTTCTTTAGATTTTCTATTTCCATCTTTGCCTCATTTTGTGCCCTTTTTATTGCTTCTATTTCAGTTTTTATTTCCTGGCATGTTTCTTTTATTTTTTGGTTTACTTTTTCTTGGTTTTCTTTCTTAGATTTGTTCATCTCTTCCAATTTTTTGTTTGTATTTTCTTCTATTTCTTTAAGACAATTTTTCATATCTTCTTTGAGAGCTTCAATGATCATCATAAAGGAATTTTTGGTGTTGTTTCCTTCTGTTTCATCTTCATTGTTCATTTCAGATCTTGTAGTTGTAGGATAGCCACTTTCTTCTCCAGTTACCTTGTTGTTCTTAATATTATTATGCAAATTTTTGCACTGGCATCTGCCCATGGCTTCAGTGGTTCATGATTAGGTGGCTCCTGGTCATTTGTGGCACACAGGCTTGTGTGTCTCCTGTCACCTCTGAGGAAAATGTCTGCTCAATCTCTACTCTGCTCTGGGCAGGGGACTGAATTTCAATCTTCAATCCTTCTCTGTTTGAGCAGTTGGAGGCAGGGTAGCCTTGCAACATCCCTGAGCAGCAGCTGGGGGGACCCTGACAGCCGAAGTTTATCTCTGTCTGCTACAGAGTATGTGAGGACACACTCCACAAACAGCACCTGGTTCCTGGAACCGGAACCCTACTGGATAGCCAAAATTTTTCAATGGAAAAAAGATAATATCTTTAACAAATGGTGTTGTAATAACTGGATGGTAGTGTGTAGAAAAATGCAAATATCTCCAAACTTATCACCCTGCACAAAACTCAAATTCAAGTGGATCAAAACCTCAACATAAATCCAGCTACACTGAACTTGATAGAAAAGAAAGTGGGAAATACCATTAAATGCATTGGCACAGGTGACCACTTCCTAAATATGATACTAGTAGCATAGAAACTAAGAACAACAATCAATAAGTAGGACCTCCTGAAACTGAGAAGCTTCTGTAAGGCCAAGGAGACAGTCAATAAGAGAAAACGCAGCCTACAGCATGGGAAAAGATTTTCAAAGTGTCAGAGGATTGATCTCTAAAACATATAGAGAACTCAAGAAACTAGAGCCCCAAACCCTAAATATCCCAATTAAAATTGGGGTTCAGAAATAAAAGGGGCTTCTCAGCAGAAGAATTACAAATGGCTGAAAGTCACTTGAAAAAAAATTACTCAACATCTTTAGCCATCAAAAATACAAATCAAAACAAATTGGAGATACCACCTTACACCTGTCAGAATGTCTAAGATTAAAAACACAGATGACAGCCTATACTGGAGAGGATGTTAGTGGGATTGTAAACTTGTTCAGCCACTCTAGAATGCTGTGTGGTGGTTTCTGAAAAAACTGGAAATCAATCTCACCAAGGATTCACCAGTACCACTTCTAAAGATGTACATTCACACTCCAAAGACATTAACTCAACTATGTTCATAGCAGCATTATTCATAATAGCAAGAACCTGGAAATAACCTAGATGCCTCTCAACAGAAGAATGGATTAACAAACTGTGGTACATCTACACAATGGAGTACTACTCAGCAGTAAGAAAAAAATGATATCCTAAAATTTGCAGGCAAATGGATGGATTTGGAGAATATCCTCCTTAGTGAGGTATCACAAACCCAGAAAGTTAAGCAGGGGCTGTGCTCACTCATTAGTGGACTTTAAACAAAAAGTAAAGAACACCTAAGCTGTAAAACCACAACCACTGAACAGCTTGGGATCTCAAGGAAATTAAGAGATATATCTAGGGAGTCACCAAGGAAAAGAAAATAGAGAAGATCTCCTTAGCTAATTGTGAGCATAAAAGGCTGCAACCAAGAAGAGGTGAGAATAAATCATGAGAGAAAGAGATGATTCAGTGAGAGAAACAGCAAAGAAGGAGAGAAAAAAAGAGTTGGAGATCTTAATAGAGGAAGCAAATATGGGGTTGGAAAAAGACAAGGTGCTAAGGAAACCTCCAAGAACTCACAGGATGTCCCTGCCTATGTCTCCAACCAATAGCAAAGGTGTTACCAAAATAGGACTTCCCTGATAATCAAATGAATAACCACCCTAAGTGCCATCACAGAACTTACATTCAATAATGCATAGAAGTAGAGGCAGGGATACATGGCTGATCACTGGGGTGAGTTCCTGGTCCAGCTGATGGTGGGGAAGAGACTCTATATGAGCAAGATGATAGGGACTATGAGGAAAATTCTCACAGTGATTGCTTGCTGGAGCTCTAGGGAGCTCATTGAGTCAAGAACAGCCACCTGGGAACCATCTGGAAAAGGAACTAAGCCCTCCAAACATAGGCAACTGTTCACTGGCATGGACAATATGTGGAGCCTCAAGGGGAGGGTTCAGACTGTGTTTCTGTGCATGAACTGGCACCTTGGAGCCCATTCCCTCGAGTGGAATACCTAACACAGTCTTGATATTAGGATGAGGAAATTGGACTTGCCTGGAGTGAATGCTGAGCTAATCCACCTTGGGACCTCTTGTCCTTTCTGGGGAGTAGATCAGGGCTGAGGAGGAGGGAGGTTGAAGACTGACCAGGAGGGATCGGGAGGGGAAAGGGAGTTGGAAAAAGGGGATACATGGATAAAAAATGAGACTTTATTCTATAACAAAAATGGATTACTTAAAAATGTAAGATTAGCTAGTAACAAGCCCGGGCTATTTGCTGAGGATTTATAATTAATATTAAGCCTCTGTGTGGTTGCTTGGAATCAGCTTGTAGGATAAAACTTCCCATCTACAAATGACATTTCAACAAGGGCCTGAGAAAGCTTTAAGAAAAGAAGCAAACTATGTAAGAATGCCTGCTTCAGCATGAGGGAGAGCTAAGGAGAGGTGTGAATACAATTCCTAGTTAATAAATTTGGCTCTTGGCCAATCTCACAGGGCATAGAGCTCATCTCTCACAGACCAAGGAGGGGGATGGAGCCAATCACCAAAGCAGTACCTTTTATCCTAGCCACACTGCTAAGCAGTTTAAAGGCTCATGTGGTCAGAAAAAGATTACATATATACAGTAAAGATAGATTCAGATGTAATAAATCTCTATACAGGTTACAATGTGTTTAAAAATGTACATAGGATTGGAAGAGAAATGAAAAATGATAAAGAAAGTCCTTTAAAAAGGAATAGAGCAATAAAAATATAATGAGTCATACAAAATTGGAAAAAATACAGAGTCTGGATTCTGAATGTTACTGTATTGTCTTTAGATTTTTATAACTGACAATGAAGGTATGACAACTGCCAAAATACATTGGATTATAAAAAACTCCTGGATTGAACCAGGCTATACATTTTAAAAATATCTTGGCTATAAAATGAAAATCAAAAATATGTTACTTTGGGGAAAACATTTTTATTTTCACAGGAAATAAGAGGCTATGGATTCTTTAGATGATCAGGTTTAATCAGTGAAGATGCCCTGAAAAAAAAAAAAAAAAAAAAAACCAATTACATAACATGTAACATATACTTTACCTGTTCAAAAATAAATAAAAAAATCATCTTTGGCTAATGTATACAATACAAGTCTATACTTGTATTAATACAGATATGTACATTACTTTTAAAAATTTCTGTATTTTCAAAACCAGGGAACAGACACCAATGAAAGTTAATGGCTCAAGTGATCCAGCAGTTTATGAGTTTTGCAGCAAGAACAGTTTCAAGGCTGCTGGTTGAGATGATCCAACCCCATAAACTATTCCAGCTAAGACCTAACTATTATTCTGACTTTATCAAGGTTTGTCCAAAGATAACAGCACCCAAAACCAACAGGAAGTAGTCTAGAGAACAATGCCCACCTTCTCAAAAGATGGATTATGAATGTTTATTATCATTTAAGGGGGTTGGCTACAAATTGTTATTGGTAATGGTCAGAAAAAGCCAATCAAAGGAGTTAATTCTGAAAGCAAAAAGGGATAAAATATAGAAATGATGAGATAAAAGAGTAGATAATTGAATCTACTTTAATCCAAAAAAAACTATTAGTATCAAAATATTTTATATTGGTATGGATTTTGGTATTTTGATAAATATTTTAAGGTCAATTTTTAGTTCTGTGTGTATGTTTCTACTCTAGGATATTACGCTTATGTAATTCATTTACAAATATAATGTGTAATTAAAAAATACAGATTTATAGTCATCTATAATAGTCAAACATAGTCATGTTAGGTATATTTTCAAGGTCACAAACAGGTATTTAGATAGACAGATGGTCTTCAAACATTTCAAAGATCTATAGAATGTGACATTTAATAAGTTTAGCAACCTAAGGCTTTTAATAACAATGAGACACTTCTTTTGACCATTTACATCAGAGAAGATGATGGGCATTGAACAAACTCTGTATGGAGTTGTTTTCTTTATGACAAAAGCTAACCATTTGGGCAAAGAAACTGCCCTTGTTCCAATTGCTGGTAGTGTACTATCCCAACTAGACAAACAAGATGCAAAAGAAACTGACTGCCAAACTTTTCCAAGACAAGGTAGGAAAGTTTTTCAAATTTTTCTGCTTTAGAGAAAAACCTGTCAAATATTCTAGATCTATGGACAAAAGATGAATGCCCCAACATTACAGAAGAACTTTGGGTGACTGTCTAGGCAGTCAAATATCCCTGTTGTTAGGTAACATTTCACCCTTCTAGGGTCTTTGATGGAGGTGAAGACTAGAAAGTCATAGTTAAAGTTTTTCTTAGTTATGATAAAAGATAAAATAAATATAAAACATTAGCATTATTAACATAAAATAGATAACAGTATTTTCTCTAATTTTGTGAAATACAAAAGAACTAGATATTGTAACTATAATTCTTTTGTGATAAATATTTTTGTTGTATCTAAATTTATATATGCTAAATATATGTTAAATGTTAAAGTTAAAACCTTTTTTAATTAGACAAAAAGAAGGAAAAAATGTGGAATAATCCTGTATACTGTACAAATATATGTCACTATGATTTGTTTAAGAAAGAAGCTGATTGGCCAATAGGTGAACAGAATAAGGTTTGGAAGGAGAGCCAAACTGAGAATGCTGGGAAGGAGAAGAGCAGAGACAAGAGTCACCAGCAGATGCAGAGAGAAGCAAGATGGACGTGCCACACTGAGAAAATGTGCCAAGCCACATGGCAAAGTGTAGATAAAAATTGGGTTAATTGAAAATGTAAGAGACATCTAGTACCAAGCTCAAACTGTTGGCTGATTATTTGTAAGTAATACTAAGCCTTTGTGTGGTTACTTGCAAGTAGCTTGTGGGATAGAAATGTCCATTTATAAGACGGTGAGTAATATAAATTAAAAATATTAGAAATGAAGGATCATAGCAATCTAAGCTTTAGACTCTTGTATGCAACTGGATAATTCAAATTCACTGGGTTCTTCAAACACAAATGATTCTAACTCATTCAATACAAAACACATGTTCTAGGTCCACAACCACCAAGAAAGTTGAATTTGTGACTGGAAAAAATCCTTCACATATACTCTCAGTCCCAAATGGACTTGCTGCAGAATTTCCCCAAATGTTCACAGGGTATCAGTAGTACACAGTCTTGTCTTAAAACACAGAAAAGGGGAGACACTTCTCGATTCATTTAATGAAAGTAATGCTACTTTGACAATGACACCAAAGACAGCACATAAACATTCCACCACCCTAACACCAGATAGAAAAAAAAAGTTTGAGACTACTAGTCCTCATTAGTATGGTTTAAAAACTTTTATCAAAATATTATTAATAGTGGCTGGAGAGATGGCTCTGCAGCTAAAATCTCTGGCTCTTTTCTAGAGGACCAGGGTTTGATAGTCTGCACCTACATGCAGCTTTCAACTGCCTGTAGCTTTACTTCCAAAGAAGCTGAAATTCCTTTCTTACCTCTGTTGGCATAGTACATATATGGCTTATAGACATACACAAAGGCAAAACACCTATACGTATTAAATAAAAAATTAAATATTAAAATGTTAGTAAATAGAATAATTAATATATAAAATAATTACATGCAAAGAGTCACAAGAATGAAGGATAATTTTCAGATGTGAAAAATTAGTATAGTCCTTTATATTAATGATTCAAGGAACAAAATTCACATGATAGTGCCAAACTAATTCAGAGAAAAATATTCTACAAAATCATCTGCCCAGCTGATGACAAAGGTGTGAGGACCAGTCACTGGCTGATGGAGTGTTAGCCTCCTCAATACACCACGCTCCTTCAGTGCAACTGTTCATGACTAGATGGGAAAAAACTCTGACCTGGAACTTAACATTCACCCAAACATTAAGTCAAAATGGACTTAAGTTTAACACTGTAAAACTAGGGCTAAAAAGACCACAGGAAAATCTTTCGGATCTTATATAAGGCAAAAATCTTTCTAGATATCAAAAGCATAGAGATGTTAAAATACTAAGATACTCAGAGGAAGAAGATGTTACTGTGAGAAAGACCTGCTCAGAGGGTGTTATGTCAAGCAGTAAGGCAGAAAACACTAAGATCCATGTGTCTGACAAAGGACAGCCACTTAGCATAGTAAAATAATCCTCAAAGCTCAAAGAACATGATAAAGAAAGGGATAAAAGCCAGGAAGGGATTTTTTTTTTTAAATCAGAAGTTACATGGATGACACAGGACAATATATAACATCATTAGCCATTAAAAAAATACATTAAAAGAAACAGCATCATATAGCTTTCAGAAGACCTTAAACAAAGCCTTGGGAGAAGAAACTTGATCCCTTAAAGGCAGTGTGTGGGAGTGTAAAATGCAAAATCACTTTGGAAAGCTTGCCAGTTTTTAAGAAACCAAAGCAAACAAACAACAACAACAACAACAAAAACCCAGAAAAACAATAAAATTATCAGAACCTGGCAATTTCACCCTCCTCCACCATGTGTTTTAGAGAAATGAAACATGTTCTCATGAAGCATGAACACAGACATTTACAGCAGCTTTATTCATAACAGATCAAATGGGAAACCATTCATAGATCTTTCAGTGAGTGAGTGGTTAAAGAAACTATAGGACATTCATAATGTGGAATATTACTTAGTAATAACAAGAAACTGCAACAACTTGGAATAGTTTTCAGAAAAAATATTCTGTGGTAAAAGAAAGTCAACCTTAGAAAGTCACATACTGTTTATTTCCATTTATATGTACATTCTAGAAACATTAAGGGTTAAGTTTCCTGACTCCATCTTGACTGAGGTCACTGGACATATTCTCTCTTTAGCAAATAGCCTTCTACTCTTTCCTAATTCCCAGCTTCCTTTCAGTTTTGTGGGGACAGTTAGGCCGCACCAGCCAATTAACTGTAAGGAAGGGAGGATTTGCCCTCTGGAGAAAACCCTGTTAGAAGTTCCTACATGGTTTTGTAGCCAACCCCACTGCAGACACCCATTTACAGGCTGGTGATAGGGGGTGAGATGCTGAATTATCTGAGTCACTGCCTGAGAGGACAGGCACTGGGAACTACCTACCCTACTTTGAAGTTAAGCAAGAAATACATTTTTTTTTGTGTGTGTGTTAATCCACTGAGGTTTGTTGCTACAACGATCTAGAACAGTCACCTAGACTAGTCATCTCAAATAGTCATCTAGAACAATTAATTAGACCAGTCATCATGAACAGTCATCTAGAACAGTTAACTAGTCTAGAACAGTCATCTTGAACAGTCATCTCATCCAATTTGGGAATGATACAAAAATTAAAATAAAAGTATGTTCAATGAGGTAAAATTTAGAGGTAAGATTCTACATCCCTGAGAGAAGAAATCAGTAAGATAAAAGACATGAGTTAGAAACAGATATGGATATGAATTTTCTTTGTAACAATGCTTATTTTCCCATGAATTAAGCATAAAATAAGACTATTAAAATTAATGTTTACTCATAAGAAATTGATACAAATACACACACACATACACACACACACACACACACACACACACACATATATATATATATATATATATCTGGGTTGGGTTCTGGGTAGATTTAAAAATTACTAGTATGTTAATTTTGATATCTAGTCCACACTCAAGGTTTTAAATCTAAATTTAAAGTATTGGCAATTTGATGGTGAATTTACATTCTAGGGTTAAGCTAGGTGAGTCTATAGGTGAGAGTAAGGGCACATCCCCAAAGTGTGACTACCTGAAATTCATCCTTTGGATCCACGTGGAAGAAGCAGAGAACTGATTTTTGATAGTTGTCACCTGACTGCCACATGTGCACACACACACATACACACACACACTACATAGATAAAACAGTAAATTCTAAACAAGAAAAAAAAATGTCTAATAACTTGTTATCACTTAATAACAGTTACCCATGGAAGGACCAATTTCTCTTAGTCCTCAAACCTTTCAACAGTATATAAAAATAGACAGAGTTGAGGCACGTCAGTCAGTCCCCAACATCTAGAACAGTGCTCTGCTTTCCCAGCTGGCCGAAACTGCTCTCTAAGCCAAGGCAAGCCTTAGCATCAGGCCCTGGCTCCTACTGTCCCCCGGATGCCTGTCCCTTTCTCTTCCTTATAGCATTAATTAGTCATTATTGCAAATCACTGGCAGCTGATTAAAAAAGATTAATATTTATTAAGGAGTTTAAAAGGAAACACTCACTGATACAGGAGATTAAATAGTTGTGTGATTCCTGGAAAGCAGGGCTGGTCCATGTGGCTGAAGCTCAATAGCTTGGTTCCTCCATTCAAGAGCAAGAGAGAGAACAGGAAGGAGGAGGGGCTTCTGTGTACATGCACCTGGGTCTTAAGCTGCCCTCCAACCATGCTCCTAATTCTATTGCCTCAAGGTCATAGGTGAATTCCAGATCTGCACTGGTCAAGAGGCCACACTACTAGGTCAAGGAAATGGTACCTGCTCTCCACTACAATTATTTTTCTTGATATTGGCTTAATCTTATCAATGAAAATACATATTCCCATATGCTCCATCTTAAGCCACAGCCCTGTCCCTAAATTCCCCTCTACCTGCTCTGACCTTCTCATGCAACATTATTTACACACTTCCTACACTTCAGAAGAACATTGGAAAGGTCATTCCTGTGTCTCTTTCTTCTTGGTTATAAAAAGCTTATCTTTTTAACAATGTTGGGCATCTCTACCTCTCTATCTCCCTCCTTCCCTCTCCCCCTTTGTTTTCTTTAGAGGTACATCTACCTCATTTTCAGTACTGACTTCTTTCCAGTACCGGAAAAAAAAACCCCCAAAAAACTACCCATTCACGTTACTCTGTCTGTCTATCTATCTATCTAGTTACTTATTTGTGCGCATGTATTAGGGTATATGCACCACAAAGCAGAGGTCAGAGGTCAAATTAAAAGATCCAGTTCTATTCTTCCCCATATGAGTTCCTGGGATTGAATTTGGGTAATCAGGTTTAAGACTAAGATTTAAGAGTCTTTCTGCTAAGCTATCTCCCTGGCCTCTCATTTCTCTCTTGTCCTATAATTCTTGGAGTACCCCAAGGCTTCAGCTATGCTCTACCTTCCTGCACTTATTTTCAGGTTGGAGCTCAGATGGGGGAAGGCCTTCTCCATCTCACAACTGGCCAACAAACTTCGAGTCCTGCCAAGTCTGGGAAACTGCTTCAACTCAAGCTTTTGACTCAGCTTGGGACAATTTGCATAATTAAACAATTTTTTTTCTTTTCTCACCTAAAAAGATTTGCCAGAGTGAATAATGATAAGGTAAAAGAAAATTCAAGAAAAATCTTTAAGCTGCTCAAAGAAAACTTTTAAAGCAGGGGCGGGAAAATTGCATGGTATGGGTTGACTCCAGCCAGCAGTGTAGTTAGACAGTATATAAGGGAAAAATGGCTTTGATATTAATAGATCTGGAAAAAATAATCAAACTGGGACTAATGCTTCCTGATACATGGAAGGTGTATGACATTCAAACTTCAGCAGCTGTCCAGAAGTGTTTATTAGATTGGCACTGTGCCCACAGCATTGATGGCTACTTGTGCATTACAGTCTCAGACCTGAGTAGTTTCAGCAGAGATTCTATGTTCTAGAAAGGCTAAAATGTTTGTCACCTGCCTCTTTAGAAGTTTAAATCCTTGTTTAAATAAATTTGAGCAGCACACATGTTAGTGTTTACCATTCACGATTAAAAGATTGTGTGGTGGCTTCAGAGCTGGCAATTCATAATTGCAAGTCATCAGACCGAATATACCTATCTTTCCTCCGCCAGACACAACAGGGATTATTCTTGCACAGCTAATGGAGGTTTTCAAGAGACAACCAGATGTTGCTGTTTAAATCTGTAGAGCATGCTTCTATGTGTGTGTGTGTGTGTGTGTGTGTGTAACTGCACATGCGTGTAGGCGAACATGTGTGTGCATGCTCATGCAGGGCAACCTCTAGCACAGCACATAAGGAGCTGTTCACTTTGCTTTTTTAAAACAAATTTTCCCATTGGCTTGAGCTCACCAATTCAGCCACTCTGGCTGGCCAGTTATCTCCAGGGAACCTCCAGTCTCTGTTTCCTTAGGCCTAGTTTGATTTTCTGAAGGACCTAGGGATCAAAGTCAGGCCCTCAGGCTTATCTTACCAGAACATTACTGACTGAGCTATCCCCTCAGCCTTATGGGGCAGCTCTACAAAAAAAAGATTACTGTCTCTGGACACATTTTTCAGTTTGTAATCCCTAAGTCGACACTGGCAATATTTAATGCATTTTCTAGGGCACTTGAGTGAGAATTTAGATTGACAAAGTCAATATGGATTTTTCATTAACAAACAAGCACAATTGAAGTGTGTCAAGGCTGTTTCAGTGAAACACAAGAAAAGTTACAACCTTATCAGTCTTCAGGGAATTGTCTTCTGAACTCTGCTTTGGAATTTCAGCATAAACTTACTGTGATCTTGGATATCTTTCCTGTAGATGGTTTTATTAGAGGAACTTGCTATGTTAGAAGAAAGTAGATGATAACCTTCTACTTCCAACCAAAATGGTAAGGGAATGTCTTAGTGAGGGCATCTATTACTGTGAAGAGACACCATGACCACACCATGGCAACTCTTATAAAGGAAAACATTTAATTTAGACTGGCTTACAGTTTCAGAGATTTGGCTCTTTATCATCATGGTGGAAAGCATGGTGGTGTATAGACAGACATAGTACTGGAGAAGGAGAGGAACATTCTATATTCTGATCAGCAGGCAGCAGGAAGAGACTGTGTGTTGCTAGGTCTGGCTTGAACTTCTGAGATCTCAAAGCTTGTACAGGGATGCATTTCCTTCAATAAAGCCACAGCCTCCTAGCAGTGCTACTCCTTTTGAGTCTATGTGGACCATTTTCTTTCAAACCACCACAAGGACTATTAGCCTTTTGTTTATTTCAGCATCATCCCCTAAACCCAACTATCACCAAGAGGTTATTTTCAGGTGGGACTGTGATTGTGATTGTCTCTTTGACAATGTTCATCCAGCTTAGAAAAGTGATGAAATAACTTTGACCAATGTAGTGGTTTTAATGAGAAATATTCCCTATAGTCTCAGGCAATTTGAATGCTTGGTCCCCAGTCTCTGAAGACTTAGGTGGTATGGTCTTGCTGGATGAAGTACATCACTAGGCTTTGAGACTGAGCACCCTGTACTACTATCTGTTTGTTCTTTCTGCTGCATGGTTATGGTTCAAAATGTTAGCACTCATTCAGCTTGCTGCTCTGGCTGCCATGCCTGTGCTTGGCAGGTTATGCCTTCTTGCCGTACTGGACTGTAACCCTCTAGAACTGTAAACCCAAATAAACTCTTCTATAAGTTGCCTGGGTTTTAATGCTTCAACACAACAGAAAAGTCACTAATATAACCAGGGACCAGGGAACTCAAACAAAAATATATTTTCTAAAGTTTTTATTGAGGAACTTTAGTCACAGATATTTGGAGGGCCCCACCCCATGTGTATTTTTAAAATTTCAAAATATTCAAGTGTTTAGATGAAAACAGTCACATTTCTCATTGATTGCCTGTAACAACCAAATGTATCCAAAAAGAATCTCATGTTACTGGTGTTTAGAATTTTCATTCCAACCATCACTGCCAATTCATTTTAAATTCCTTTTACTTTCCAATAATCTACTGCTTTTCAATAACTCACACAGTGCTCCAATGGTTATTAAATTTACATACACTGGGACATACTTGGACACTGGGATTCTTGTCAGTGTGTAATTACATTGGAGCTGCACATTTGTTAGAAGAGTTAATGAGTTTAACAGGCCTCTCTAAGAAATGGATGGAAGAGTGCGTGAGTGCTTATGACTTTTTAAAAGAGAAAAATAAAAAATGGAAGTCCTAAAAATCAACTTTGGATGTGGTCATAAAATATCTTGAAATGTTTACAAAATTCAAAGGTAATATACTTTGAACTCTGATAAATTGTTCAGCATAGCTGAAATTATACATTAAAATTGAACGTGTGTGTGTGTGTGTGTGTGTATGTTGTATGTGAAATAATCAGCATTTTTGTGAGGATCACAGGCTAAGTCAGTATAAAATAATTTCACAAAATTATTGAACTTAACTCTGTGGGAGATGTTCCTGGCTAAATCCTTCCTTTTTGGGAACTTCCTGGGGCTCACTCATTTACCACACAATAGCACTGGCAGTCTCTCAGCCAGTGGCAGAGGAAAATGCTAATAACTACTTCTTAGTCTCTAAACCTAGTCTGTATCTGTGCCCTCAGGACAAGCTCGCACCTTTTCCTTTCTTCTTTTGCACAGTATCTAGACAGCTTGCAGGAGCGTTCTATGACTGCCATTTTTTGCTTACTATTTGGCACTATAGGCTCTGGAACACTTGACACTTTTGTAGCTGAAGCATCTAGTGTGGTTGCTATCAGCTATGTTAAGATTCTGAGCACTGAGGGTGTTCATGAAGCTGAAGAATTGAAATTCTATTTAATTTCACTTGTAGTGGTTTAGGGTGAAACAGTCACTTCTGTCCATATAAAACATCACAGATCTAGATGGTTTCTGTAATCTGTAATCCCTTTAAAAACTAGAGCCTAAATTCAATAAGCCCAAGGGACCATGTTTTGACTATTCTTCATTCAGTACCATTTCTGGCACATAGTAGATATACACTTAAAAAATGTCTTACAGCTTGGCTGTCTACAGTTAGTGTTATCTTTGATGTTGGATATCTTTCTGTACACTGTGAATATGCTTTATTATCATTGGTTAATAAATAATCTGTTTTGGCCTATGGCAAGACAGTTTAGAGGCAGGTGGGAAATCTAAATGTATATAAAGACAAAGAAGGGTGGAATCAGAGATGCTGCAAGCTACTGTCTAAGGAAGCAAGATGTAATGGAACACAGGTAAAGCCATGGAATACATGGAAATATATAGATTATTAAAAATGGACTGATTTAAGGTATAAGAGCTAGATGATAATGACCTTGAGCCATAGGCCAAACAGTTTGAAATTAATATAAGCCTCTGAATAAATTTTTCATAAGTGGCTATAGGACTGTGAGTGAGAAAGATTTCTCCAGAACACTGGTCTGGGAAAGTCAAGGAAACATCCAGTTACAGGTCTTCTCACCCAGTTAATCCAATCTAGAGGTATCTTCAGAGATAGGAGATTTTGTCTCCTAGGTGATTTCAGATCTCATCAAGTTAACAATGTTTACCATCATAATTACAGAAGAAAAAATAACCAAGAAAAATGAACTCTAGACTAATATTCTGACTTTGCATAGGATAGAAGTATGGGTTGAACACACTTTGGGAAATATTCAAAACACTTTTTAAAAAAGCTTTCAAAACCATTTAAATCAGGGTGTTAACACTAAGTATTATAGATTTTTGTTGTTGGTTCTTTTTGGTTTTGCAGCTACTCAGCTCCCAAATAAATCACTCATGGAGACTTATTTTTACTTATAAATGCCTGGCCTTATTTTGACTTGTTTCTATCCAGCTTTTTTTCTTTTTACATATAACCTAAGTTAGCCCTTCTACTTTTTGTCTCTGGGTTTCTTCCATTCTCTTACTTCTGTAAATCTTATTCTTACTTACTGGGTTGCTGTGCAGCTGGGTGGCTGGCCCCCTGGGTGGTTCCTTCTCCTTCTTTGGCTACTTCTTTCTCTCACATTTCTCTTTCTATTTATACTTGCTGCCTGGCAGCCCTTCCTGTTTCTCTCCTGTCTTTTGGCCATTTATCTCTTTATAGATCACCAGATGTTTTAGATGGCAAAATAACACAGCTTCACAGAATTAAACAAATGCAGAATAAACAAGAGAAAAACATTCTCACATCATTAAACAAATGATGCTCTGCAGCCTAAACAAAAGTAATACACCTTAAAATAATATTCGACAACAGATTTCTGTCCATCCCTTCATGCAGGTACACCAGGGAGAGTCAGCCAAGAGCAACTGTTTCTGAGTTTGACAATTAGCTAATGCTAATCATCTGCTCTGCAAATGGTTTGAAGCTAATATTATTTTTTTGTTGTTGCTCTATCTGAAGTAAAGGGAGGGATGTGTGATACACCATCACCATTTTTGACTAGAAGATAAACCAGGTTAAGTGTGCTTTGGAATGAGTTGTGGAGAGCTAGTGTCCAGTATGGTAGTCATAGTTGAAAATATCACATTGTATATTAGAAATCTACCACAAGGATAGATCTCAGGCACTTCTCCATGAAACGTATCTAAGCAAGATGGTAGACTGTTAATTGGCTTGATTGTGATAATTATTTTACAATATATAGATCAAATTCATCACTATTTTTAGAGATGATTTCACTTTTCTGCTACACTTTAGTAAAATTGAAAAGATAATATATACTGGGCGATATCAAAAGAGGTTGAATTAGTTCCAAAAAGTGATTTGATTCACTGAAATTGTCTCTAATACAAATCCCAATTCTCCATACTTCACAGATTTAGCAAGCACACCAAATTTTAAACGATCAAATTTGAATCCCAAGCAAGCTCGAGAAACCTAGAGTTTAATAACTCAGAATATCAGCAACTTTATTCTCAGAGTACTTATGTACAGGGTGCTGGTTGAATTATATGTCTAACTCATAATATTTTACTTTGTTTGTGTGTATGTATGTTTATTTGACAGTTGTGTGCACATGTGTGGGAAAGACCTTGGACGTTGTTCCTCAGGCCCTGTCCATCTTTTTGAGATGAATTCTTTTACCAGCCTAGAATTTACCAATGGATTAGGCTGTCAGGCCAGTGAGCCCCAGAGGTTCACCTGTTTCCACCTCCCCAGTATTGAGATCATGAGCATGCAATACCATGCCCAGTTTATTAACTAGGCTCTGAGGATCAATGCAGGTCCTCCTTTACTGATTAAGCTATCTCCCATGTCCACAGGTAATATTTTAATAGTCATTGCATAGATGAAAAAATTGAGACTCTTCTGGATAGTCTTCTAGAAATTGCTTGGCAGAGACAAACTTTCAGAATCAGAACTGTGTGATTGCCATGGATACCCTTTCTTTATTTCTAGACCATTTTGAATAACTAGGTATTTTCATGTCCAGAATGCCTTGTTCTGTCTCAGTAAAATGACAGTTTTTGGACCTTATATTATCGGAATGCCTTCACAAAATAAACACACTTTAAAAACACTTGGATAGTATTCATTCATCTCCCTCCCTCCCTCCCTCCTCCTCCTTCCCCCTCCCTCCCTTCCTCCCTCCCTCTCTTCCTTCCTTTTTTCATTGTATTGAAAGAGAGTTTCTCTTTGTAGCACAGGCTGGCACAGTATAGCTGTCTGATATATTAGTCTTTCCTCTCGAAATTCCCTTTAAAGGAAGCCTATGTCCTTCAATTAACTAAAGATGTCTGCAAAGCAACTGAAAGCATTTGGAGAAGATCAATGAAAAGTGTCTTTGCTCTTCTCTATGTCAGGAACACGGACCTTTGTACTTACAATGCAGCTCTGGAGAAACGTCTTTGTGTTCTATCAATAATCCATTGAGATTTCATTTATTTTGTTTTATGTTGTTTTTACTTCTGCTAGGCAAACAAGACTCTCCTAGCTTTCTCATTCTAATCAAACTGTAGAACACTAATAAAACAAATCCAAACTAATAAAGACCATTTCCTTTATATTAATCCTGTTAAAGGTATCAGGGACTCATATCCCTGGCTATAAATAGTACAATCAGACATGAGGTCAGAAGATGAAATATGGATACAGAGAATACTAACATATAGAGTATTAGGACCAGCGAATAATGATAAAGGCTGAATTGAATTGGATGATTATTTAAAAGGCATGTGTTGGGTGGTGACCAGACTCCATGGGATACATTGAACACTCTTATGACCTCCTCATAAATACTTTCTCAGCCGGAGGTGTATGTGGAGAGGTCTTAAGTTTTATTTTTACACTGATCAGTTTGTTTTGCAAAAGGTTAAAGTCTGCAAACCACAAATTTGATAATTGTTTTCCTCGATGCTTAGGAAGACTGAACTACTCCAGAGACTCTGCTTTTCCCAATGAAGAATTTCCTCTAAAATCTAGTTTATTTTAATTATAGCACTCAGGGTGTGATTTCTGTTTATAATTCCTCCGGATGAATCTGCTCTGGCTGGGTTTGGGTCAGAGCTATTTCTAGGAAATGCCTGTTTCTTTCTTTCAAACTTAAACTTCTTTATGCGTTTCTTTTTTTCCCTCTGGCCTGATGCCATTGCTGCTTGAAGATAAGAACAGGTGATCCACGTGCCCACCGATAACCAGGCATGTGTGTGGGATAGGATGCAGCCGAGTTTCAAGGAGGTGGTAAGCATGGGAGAGTGGTGGATATTTCCACTGCTTGTTAAAGATAATGGTGTCAGTGAAGATTCTTTTGCACCCAACCTTGCCTTTAACAAATTAAACAACCAAAAAATTGAGAATAAAGAAAAATGTATGAGGATATAGAGGTAGACAGTGGATTCCCGAACAAGATCTATGAGGTTTTAAAAAGTATGAGGCCAAAACCTTAAAGGCACCCTTAAACCCAAGAGATAATCCTTGAATCCAAAAGTCTCCTAATGGAGAATTCTTGGGCCTATTTTGTAGTTTGGTTGTAGACTATCCCCCAAAGCTCATGTGATAAAGGCATAGTCTTCTATATGTAGGGATACTAGAAGATATTGGGAACTTTAAGAGGCAGGATATAGAATAGTGGTTCTCAATCTTCCTGATGTTTTGACCCTTTAATACAGTTCCTCATGTTGTAGACTCCAGCCATATATTTATTCTGTGATACTTATAATGGTAATTTTTGTAACTTCTATGAATTGTAGTGTAAAGATCTAATATATGACCCCATAGAGTCTCCACCCACAGATTGATAACCACTGGTCTGGAAGGAAGGCATAGAGACTTTGTCTATGAACTGCATTCGGGGACTCCAACCTCTTCCTCTTTTGCTAACAAGCCATGGAGTGTGGTGTGGTAGGATTTATGCATTATTGAGAGAGACCTAAAGGCATGGCTTTGGGGTCTCAGGACCCTGGACAGCATGTGGCCAGTCCCCACTGAGGACCTGGTTATATGCTACCTGCCTCTCCTGTTTGTTCCTGTATTCTCAGAGAGAGGATTGACACTGTCACTGCGTGGGACAGTTCAACTCTTCAAGAATTGCCTTAAGGTTCAATTTTGTATCAGAGAGCATTTATGTAAACCCCTTAATAAATATTAATCCTTTATATAATCAATTGCTGGTAAATAATTTTTACAATTGTGTAACATTACATTCTGCTCATGTGTCTGCCATGAAGTGACACTATAAAATCTAGTCACTAGCCCAAAGTAATAAGGTTACTGATTAGAACAAAGACTGTGAGTTAACAGCAGTCTTTTGTATCTCTACATTGCTTATCTGAGGTATCTGTTACAGTCACAGAAAGCTGACTCAAATCTGCTGAGTCCATTTCAATCTCTTCCCCCCAGCAGAGGAGCTTGATCTGACATGCAATCTAGATAAAAGACAGGAACATTGAGAAAGCCCTTATTTTCTCATGGAATGAATTTTCTTTTGTTCCCAATTTTGAATTCTTAGGAAAACAAATCTGACATAAATAAATTCCCATCTATTTAAAATTAAATACCTGGTGAGTTGAGAGTGAGATCTTATCCTGGCTGTAAGGGCAGAACAGAGATAGATTAGGGTAGCAGTTTAAGGCATTTGATGAGAGGTAGGCAGATGGTCCATGTTCCCATGCCACTGTAATAAAGAGCAAACGTGAAGCCCAGGGACAACAGCAGTATGGGCCTTTCAGTGGCACTGGGGCACACATAGTTGTCTGAGGCTCAGGAGTAACCCACCCGCTTGACATCTTGGGATGTTTGCTGCCAACTAGCCTGAAGCAGTTCACAGTTCTTCAGACCACAGGAGGCTGTTGAGAATGGTGTGTCCTATTTTGTTATGCCTTTAGCTCAGGCTTACATTTTAGTCTTGTGTGTGAGGTGCCAACTTGGTGTCCTTCCAATGTGGAAGGTGCTAAATCTCATGGGATTCTATAAAGACTTGTGACCATGTAAGTAGGCTGGATGAGAGAATTTTATTGTTCCAACTTAAGCTGTATTTATTAATTCAAGGGGATTTTGTGATAAGAAAGTTTCACACATATTATTGCAATATGTCTAGATCAAGAAATCAGATACAAATAGAAACTATAAAAAATGAGAATTGGATGTAACAGTTTCCATTGTCTTCCCCACGCCAGGCTTGGTTCCTGATTAAAACTATTTTTCTTTGCTCTGCTAAAAGAGCAAGGTTGAAACTCAATGATTTAGACTATACTATCAAAACTTCATAAACCTGTGTCTTCTACCCATAGATCATCGCAGCTCTCATACCTCATCAGAGGAGTTTCTTTGTACAATAGATGGTGGTAAATGGAACAACTCAAAACTGGGTAAATTGTAGAGAATAGATGACTGTGTCTCAGCCACAAATGGGACATCTATATCACAACCTTTCCCAAACCATTGTGGAAGAGAGGGCAGAAAGAATGTAAAAGTTGGAGTTCAGGAAAGACCAGAGAGCAATAGTGTCTTCTGGAGATAACAGGATGCTGTTCTCACTAACACACAGCAACTGTGTTTGCCTGCACAAGAACAGCCCAAAATCAAGGTAATCAAGAGTCTAGCACAGACAGACAAGGGCTCATGAGCCTCCACCCCTAGCTGAGGAGCTATGAAGGTTAATGGCTTTGGGGAACGGAAGAGTTAGTTTTTTGTTTTGTTTTAAGGTGTGGTTCCTGGTAGCTTGACCACACTGGAGTAGATGGCCTAATACCCATAAGGATATGAACAGTACAAACTGGAGTCTATTGAGCTATTGAGTGATCAAACAAACAAAAACTTTACAAAAAGACATGAAGTTGGGGTATGTGTGGATAGGGAAGGGAAGGTGGATCTGGGAAGAGTTAAGGGGAGAAGCTGGGCGAATATAACCTAAATACATTGTATAAAATTCTCAAAGAATTAACAAAGTAGTTTTAAAATTCACAACCCTGTACTGACAAAAAACAATCAAATTTTCTGACTACATGATCTAGTATGCTGTAATGACATTCTTCCTTCACTCAAAGAAGTAACAGCAACTTCCAAGGGTATATACGAGTGGCAGTATTGGCAGAATACTACAGTACCACTGATACTTTCACATATCCTGTTCAAAGAAATATCTTCTGGTTTTTTAAGGGAGAACAATTTTGTGTGCCTTTTCATGGGCTCACACAGATCAGCCTTCCACCCAAAACCAGGAAGCATGTCTTTGGCTGTTTTCTGGCCTTCCCTTAAGCCTGAAGGGATGTACCTACCTCTCCATTCTAGACAACCATGACTGTGGGTAAGTAGAATGAATCAGGAAGGCAGCCTGTCATTCACCAAAGCACATGTGCTTAGTTTGAACCTGTGCACACACATTTTATACATTTTCAATCCTACCTAGATTTTGTAATTGTGTGTTTTTTTTTTTAACTTTATCATTTAGTGTCATGATTGAATTGATGTCTATCTTTCCAAAAAACTCTAAATGAGTGAGCCAAGGGCAGAACTTCCTACATTCTGATCTTTAGAAGCCCTGAAAGCAAACCTTAGCGCAGTGCCTGACTGCAGTATAAGGTGGGAATGAAACACAGGAAGTCTAACTGTAGGGTGTGACAGTTACCATTTCACCAAGGGCTCCAAGTTGTCAGGCAAACCATGTCACCTGTGTCTAAGTATCAAACTGATAAATTAGAGACACTCTCTGTATTGTGAAGAAGTAACAAAAATATCTATCTATATCTATAGCACCAAGCTGGCCTGGTGGTTAAGAACACTGGCTGCTCTTTCAGAAGACCTGGGTTCAATTCCTAACACTCACATGGTGGCTAACAACTTTGTGTAACTCCATTCCAGGGATTTGACAACCTCTTCTAGACTCCCCAGACACCAAGCACCAAAGTGGTGTATAGGCATGCATACAGACAAAATAACCATGCAAAAAAGAAGGAGGAGGAAGAAAGAAGAAGAGGAAGAAGAGGTAGCTCTGCCATACAGTAAGAAAATGTTTGTCCAATAATCAATACACTCTCATGCATTTGCTACATGAATATTGAACAAACTAGAAGAGTGCATCATTTTGCAAGATCTGAGACTGAGTTAAACAGCTTTAAATTTTATTCCCAAATCTCAACCAGTTCTTTTTTTCAGCATACTACTTTTGAATAGATTGAAATTTAGAAAACTGTTTCCCCTCTCCCCTTACACTGAAAGGATTCTTGGAAAACAGCCATCAATCAAAACTCTAGGAAATGACATATAAACACAGGTAGGCCTTATCCTGCTGCATACTACCTGTGCTGACTAATCTTTAACACTGACTTATCTGCATTTAGACTCATGTCAGGATACTCCACCTGTCATGTTTGGACAATATTTGCAGAGAGGTTAAATGAAGAAGAAAAGAGCCTAATTTGGGGGTCACAATCCAATCAGCTGGGGTTCAAGACTGAATAAAATGAAGGAAAGAATAAGCCCTGAAAACATTTATTTCTTTTTGTTTTGAGACAGAAGATGTGCTGTGACAAGCCACCTTGTATTCCTGTCTCCATGTCTCCACTATTGTGATGGTCTGGCCTTTCAATCTGTGAGCCAGAATAAATGCTTCTCTAAGTTGTCATTGCCAGGCATGTTGTCATAGTTATCAGAAAAGCCATGGACATTTTTTAAGCGTGGGGAGCACCTCTCTGAGAGAAAAAGATACTAGGATGTTTTTCAGTCACTAATTTTCTCTGGACACAAAAATTATAATGTCTAATTTTGGTTTTATCATAACAAGAATATGTGTTCATAACAGAAAATAAGTTTTTAAACATTGACAGAGATACCAAACAAACCACCTAGCCATACTATATTGACTAAATCAGTTTCATAAGGAATGTTGATTTATTATATAAAATTAAAAAGCATGCATCTAAATCAATATTACAGTGAACATTTTATTCCAGTACACTCTTCACCTCTGTAACCAGCTGTCAAATAAGAATCTTTAAATCCTATATTTTTCTGTCATATGTGAATATATTTTATGATTTGAAGATCTTTGCATGAATATCATGCTTGTTTTTTTCTGAGATAGTGATGATGTAATTAGCATCCCCAAAAGAGGACAGAGGGTTCTTCCCAAAAATGTCAAGGAAGAGGAAGAAGAAAAAATCCTCACTAAAGAGAAATGCTAGCTCTCATACAAATCTCCACACTCAAGGACATGGATTTCTGGTCAGGCTTGCCCTTCAAAGTTCAGTATGTGCACATATAATCTTTGAACCTCCATTATTTATAAAATATGCATGCTTATATTTGTTCCAAAATGCTGAAATGTAAGCATATTCACATCTATTCCTAAATAGTAAACATAAGTGATAGGGTACCATCTCTGACCAAGAATGCATGCTAGATGACTGCCCTTCACCTACATTGTCTGAGACAAGTTTTAGAGTTGAATCTGTAGGGCAAGGTCCTAGAGAAGAGCAATTTGGAGATGAAGGTATTGGAACAATGTTAAGATCTGTTCAAAGTATTAAAGATGCTTAATAGCCAGAGATTTGACCTGTTAATTTAATGAACACTTACGAATTAATTCTTGCTTTCTTATAGTGTCAAGATTTTAGTGAGATCCAGAAGTACTGAACATTTACCCAAGGATTCACTGGAATAAAATACAAATTTTTTATTCAAATTTACCAAGTCTATTTGCCTGTTTCTCTTACATCTCTGCGATCAATTAAGACTATTGTCACTTGCAAAGCTCTGTTACAGGTATACCTCCATCTCCTAGAAACTTCAAACTTCAGGTGGTTGCCCCCGCTTCTGCTGCTGAGCAAGTTCACTGATCCTATTTGTCTAACACCATCTGCCACTCACTCCTTCTCTGAATCCCAATTTTACTCTGCTTGTCTGCTTCAAATGCTGAGAAAAGGGCAGTCGATGAGGACAGAAATCAACATGTTCCTATTGACAGGCATGCTCATCGACCAGCCCCTTCACTCACATTCTCTGCCTACATGTCTGTTAGCACAGCCATATTTTCCCTGATGTTGGAAGGGTGAGAGGCCCGCCAGAAAAAAACGTAGTGGTGCTGAGAAAGGACAGAGGTGTAGGTGTGCTCTTGAGGCAGTGGTGGGAACCAGGGGTGGTAGTGTTTGCATATAATCCCAGTACTCACACATATTGTTGCTGTGTAGACCAGTCTGGCTGCAGACTTGCATTACTGCTGCCTTAGTCCCCTGAGTGCCGGGAATATCTATCTGTATGACTATCTATTCATCCCCATTATGTATGTACATAAACATACATATATTAAATCAGGTTAAGTTCATCAGTATCTTGGACATCATCTCTTCTCAAGAAAGGCTGCTGAAAAATTGACTCTTGTCATGTTTGCGGAACATTTTAGAGATGATCTATAATATAGCCATTGGGGAAGCAAAGTATATAAAATATACTAGGCAAAGTATATTTTAATTTAAGCCACTGAAACAGGCCAACCATAAGTTCCATTGTGAAATGCATTTGGGAAAGCCAGGGCTTGCTCTTGAAGTGAATTCCTTTCTCTTCATGTGCATGACAGGACAGCTTCAGCACAAGGAAGGAAGTTACTTTTGCAAACGTAGATCTAGAAAGGACTCTGGTTTGCCAGGCCAGCATTTTTCTATACCACATCCACATGTTGTGTGTCTGAATTTAGCTCCTCCCACTCTTCATCCAGGTAGCTTTCATATCCTTATGCCTCAGGTAGCATGGCATGTGATATGATCTGTCTGTCTTGAGTGCCAGGAACCACATTTCAGGGAACACTCCACCCCAGGAACACTCCAGGGCTGGTCATATGTCTTAAGCCTGTCCATGGAAACGTGATCATGAGGCACAGGGGTCAGTGCCCTAGGAAAACAGAATCTCTCATTTGATTTGGGGAGTAGCCTGTGTCCAGTGTGTGGTGGTGATGATAGTAAAAACATAGGTGAGAACCTGCCAAAGAGAAGCATCAGCTAAGAGAAGGGCAAAGGGACAGGATGATGTGAAGAAATAATGTGCACATCTGCAGCTACTTTGCTTTGGCTGTTCTGGATCAAGCAAGTCAGTGAACTCCTATGGCTTAAGCCATTCAGGGTTGGGCTTTAGTCACTTGTGATGTCGCATCCTGACAAATAATCAATATTAACTAACACACAGAGCTTACCATGGGGATTCATGTTTTATACTGACTAGTCTAATCCTCTAAGAACACTGAGGCAGAAGGTGTTATATACTCGGTTTATAGATGGAAAAGTCCATGGTCCTACACAATGGTTTATACTCAGCTCAAACTCAAATAGCCTGAATTCAGAACTGCTCACCATCACCGCTAACTATATGCCAGTAGCCTAATTGAGCACAGGGCAGGCTTAGCACAAGAATGGGTGAGGTGTTCTTGGGGCTTCTATTTCAATACTATGGAACCTTCTTTAAATATAATACATTTCATTCTTTAAACTCCAGAGTCTAGCACATGCTTGCCCCTCACATTGTATCCACTGAAGTAAAACCCAAATGAAAGGCAGGGTTCTTTGAAAAGAAGAGAATTTTAGCCAGCCTATAGGATAAATAAATAAAGATTTAGAGCCCATTTATATATGTCTCTACCATATTAGCAGAGGACAGAGCTAAAGGATGGACTGCATATGAGATGATATAGGGAATTATATGTCAGACATCTTCCCTCTTTCTCTTTTGACAACTGGCTGTGAGGCATTGCTGCTTAAGCCCAAGGGGAGATGGATTTTGTGAAGTCCCTCTTGAGGTCCTGTACCTCCACCCTCTGCACCTCAAAAGCACTACCTTATCTCCGACCCTGTGGAGATTCTAAGCATGCGTTTCCTCCCTTTCCCCCAGTTGTCCTCCCTAACCCTACCTTCTTCCACATGTCCGTTCTGATCAGATGGACAAGCCAGGCTTCATCCAATTAGTCCACTTTAAGTAGCTTACCCTGTACTTTATTAAAAGCAAAATCCACACTGGGTTGACAAGATTAGAGAAAAATATAAAAATAAATTACTGTATTAAAATTAATTAAATGAAAAGCTGTATCTAATACCAGGAAATGATGGACTTCACAGGAGTAGTGAAGTCCTTAGCTCAACAAATGATTTTTAAAATTCCTAAAAACTCTCAACCCAGAGCTGAATAAAATATTCTGCACTGAGTGCAAAAGTATAAAGATGTTAATTTTGGCTTTTTTTTTTTTTTTTTGCACAAAGCGCATAAAGAGTTCATTGTTTTCTTAGCTCTGTAGGAAAATTCTTTTGATTGTAATACCATTCTAGAAGCTAGGTGTTACAGGGAACAGTATGTCATAGGACTAAGGGTGTGATTCTGCCTGAGGATCTCAATTTTGACTTTTGAAAACTTATGTAGCAACAACCTTAACAAGGGAAAAACAAGTAGAGAGACAGGCTCAAGGGCACCCTGTAATTGTTTGCTTTGTACCTACCAGGATCCAGAATCTAGACCATGTGACAGACAACATGAAAGAGGCACACGCACGCACGCACGCACGCACGCACGCACGCACGCACGCACGCACAAATACACACACATGCACAAACACACACACACACCACACAAACATACACACACACATATGCACAAACACACACACTCACATATGCACAAATACACATATACACATATACATTCCAATCCAGCCCAAAGCAAAACACAAAATAACTATGAAATAAAGTGATTAGAGATGCTACAGACCTGGAAATCTTTGTATTCTCTCATTTTGTTGTTGCTGTTATCATTCTTTGAGACTAGGATTTTCTGCATAGCCCTGTGTGTCCTAGAACTCACTGTACAGACCAGGTTGGCTTCAAACTCACAGAGACCCACCTGCTCTTGCCTGAGTACTGGAACTAAAAGTGTGTGCCACCAACCCAGAAACAACTACTTTGAGGGTTAGTCCTTGGAATTTCAGATTCTCTCTTTCTCTGATCAATCAGTAAGAGTAGTTAATGGGTAGGGAATGAGTTAGGAAATGTAATGTCCAAGGTGGAAGACAGACTGAGCATTTCTAATCTGAACCTCTGAGCCTATTTTTTTTTAATCTCAGACTTTGGTAGTATTGAGGCTATGCCTTGGGTGGAAAATTTTACAACATATCACTAACTGTTCCTTACTTTTCGAGAAGGGACTTGTTTATCTAATTCCTGGGCATTGACCTGTATTTCACAGCAGTGCCCATTAGATTTGCATTTATCAACTTTCTATCTTCTGTAATAAAATATCTGACTCAGGCTAGTTGGGAAGTAAAGAGTTGTTCTATTTGGCTTATGCATCTATAAATTTAAGTCCATGATCCCCAGGTCGCGGGTGAATGCAACACATCATGGAAGAAGTGATTATCAGGGTGAGTGTGTACATTTTGAGCCAGGAAGCTGAGACAGATACTAAGAAACATGGGAGTGGGGGGTTATAGAATAGCTCCTTGCTGGGAACTAAGCTTTTACAAATGAGACTTGGCGGTGGTGGTGGGGGTCTTTTATCCAAACTACAGTAGGAATAAATGATGAGATAGTCACTCTAAAGGGCTCCAGGAGATGTGTTGTTTTTCCTTGGCTCTGAACCTACTACTGAGAGCTGAATATGCTTAGAGGTTCTGATCTGGACTGGGGGATACCCAAAGGCTAGATCTAATTATTTTAAAACAGATGTTACAGTGACTAGAGAGACATGTGCTCTGAGTTAAGAACTCTGGCTGCTCTTCTGGAGGAACTGGGTTCAATTCTCAGCACCTAGACAGTGGCTCAAAACTGTCTATAATTCTAGTTACAGGAGATCTGACACCTTTTGGTATTAGTGGATACTAGGTATGCACATGGTACATAGACATATATTCAGGCAAAACACCCATACACATAAAATGAAATTAAAACAAAACAAAAACCCAAACATACACACACACACACACACACACACACACACACACCTTAAGACAAAACAGATGTTGCTTTTCCCGAGTACCTAGTAACTAACATACATGGGTACCCGTGACACAGAGAAGTGAGAACAAATTTGTTACTTAGGCATGCCGATTGTCATTCATTTCACCAAATATAAAAACCCAAAGAGATATCAGATAACGATCAGATATCAGATCTCATGGTTCCTTTAAGAACTTAGTTTCCCAGATTGAGGTACAACTTCGATGACTCTGAGAACTGAACCCCATTTAATGCAGTGTTTGCCTCAGCTAGCTACAAGCCTGGTCTCTCTCTAATGTCATCCTGCTCTGATAAACAGTCACCATTTCTAATTTTATTATTACAACTAGGCAATATATTCTAACACTGCTATCTTTTTGATTATGAATGAGGAACAGAAGATTTGATACTTCAAGAAAAGGCGCGGAGAGGATTTCTTTCTTTCTTTTTTTCATTAAAGAAACAGCAACTGCGCTGAGTGTGTGTGTGGTACTGCCAATCAGTACTTAATGCTAGCCCTCCCCCTCCTAGGGCATTTCATCTTGCTTCTCTCTGTCAGGGAAAGGGTCCTGTGGATTGGATCACTCAGCCATCTTGGGTTTCTGTTAAATTGATACATATTTATTTTTCTTTGCTGATGTGAACAAGACCCATTTGGGTGATGATGTACTTTATGCTATTGAACTTTATGTAAGCAATGCTTTGAGTAATATTTCTGTAGGATATTAATTCACAAAATTGTGAGAAATTGCTGCTCATGTACACTCTGAAATGGTAATCTGACTCAAATGCATTAGAGCACTTTATTTATGATTATATTCATATAGCAGAGTATGTTTCAATGATAGTATGATTCACAATAGGCACTATAGGGGGAAAATGGGCTATGGTAAAATAAGACTTGAAAACTCAGTATAAAATAGAATTCTTCACTTCATTGCACTGGGAACTATCTTTGCTTTAAAAATCATTATCAACAACAACAACAGTCATTGGTACTCTGAATCTCCAAAGGACAAAAGCCTTGGTGGATTAGAGGGGCTGCCATCTGTAATTTCCCAACTGTCTTAGTCAGGGTTCCTGTCACTATGAATTGATAGGGACCATAGCAATTCTTAGAAAGGAAAATATTTACTTGGGTGGCTTATATTTTCAGAAGTTTAGTCCATTAGCATCATGGTGTGACATGGTAGCGTACAGGCAGACATAGTGCTGAGAAGAAGCTGAGAGTCCTACATTTGCCTGCAGGCCATAGGAAGTTGTCTGAGTGTCACACTTGAGCAAAGAAGACCTCAAAGCCTACCCCCAAAGTCACGCACTTCCTTCAAGAAGGCTACACTTAACCCAACAAAGCCACATTTCCTAATAATGTCATTCCTTCAGCTTATGAGGGCCAAGTACATTTAAACTATCATACCAGCCTTGTTATACTTGGGTACAGGATTCTATTTTTGTTTTTAATTACAAAAGCTTAGTTGGGGCAGTCCCCTGATTTTGGCTTTTTACTCTGCATTAAGTATGTACCTTATATTTTATGAACAACTTTAACCTTATCTATAAAGATAATAATAAAAGATAATAGTAGTTATTTTCCATATCCTATCATCCCACAGACAATTTACAAATACCTGTGTGCAGATTTTACGTCACCAATGCCTCACATTCATTAAGCCATTACTATTCCCAAGCAGTACCTTATACACTAACTTTCTTAATGTTTACAATTCTTTAAAGCTAGTAAATATAATCTATAAATTATCACCATGAAACAATGGCCTCAGGATACTAAATATCTAGTTAAATAATTAAATAATGAGCCCACCTAGGAGTGAACTTTAACCATCAGAAAATAGTTCATGCATGTGCATTTTGGACATCTGTTCTCTTTAACAATGCGAGGAAATGCCTAGGATTTACTTAAATACTTATGGCTCATTCACACATAGATTTTGTATGTATTTTCCGATTTAATCCTCTCACTATGAGATGGGCACTACCCTAACTGCTTTTTACAGGTTGGAAATTGAGTCTGAGGGAAGGCATATTACTGATCACATGTTGAGTAAGTCTTGAGGCCAGCTCAGTGTATCTGGTAGGGTAACATGTGTGCACTGAACTGCTTCCCTTGATGGTCCTGTGATATGCCTTGACCATCTGTTTCTAACTGAGTTGCATCATAAATCTTGATACCCCACCATCATTTAAAAGCAGAGAAGAAAATGGAAGGACCTTTATCCCAAACATCAAAACTCTACCACTAAGGTGGTTTTTCAAAATCTCCTGTCAGTCTTTCAGCAACACCAGGAATGTTTTTCTAGCCTTTCAATGTACTTAGGCATAGAAGTGTTTTGTTTTTGTACCCCCACTGATGCCTGATAGATGTTCTATATCTTACAAAACAGACTTGTCCTAATAAATTCCATGTGAGAAATCACATAAGCAGCTGGCCATTTTCATTCCCTAACTCTCTGCAGCTCCCGGGGAAAGTAGGTATGCCTGTCCTGGTTGACATCAACTGCAAGCACTGTCTGGGCTACAACAGCTACCTGTCTTATAGTCAAGGTGTCTCCAGGTTCCCTGAGAATGTAACAAAAGCCTAGAGTAAGGCATACTTAGGGAGGAAATTGGCAGTGAATGCTCAGGCTTTACAAAGGAGCTCCCAAAGTAGGCCTTTGGAAGAGTGAGTAATGAGCTGCGCAGACTAGTTTCTTCATGCTGAGCTCAACACACATCTTTAAACATAAGATTGTCGAGGAAGCAGATACTCAGAAACCCTTTCATCTTAATTAAAGTTATGTGGGCTACGGAATACTTCTTCTTTATATTAAGCTCTTATTCCTGTGGAGAAATTTCTATTTGTTTTTATCTAATTTGAGCTTCAAGGTTAATCTCGGTTTAAGACTTTCGCTCACTGGGAGAGACAGTCCATCCGATTCACCCTGATCCCATGTATATGCATACATCCATCCGGCCCCGCTGGGCTCCAAAGCCTCTTGCTGGCTGTGCATTCTTTACACTGCTCCTTCCCCAGAAAGAATGGGCTATGTGTCTGGGAAGGATATATGGGATAGGGAGGATTTTGAGAAAGGTCACAAAGCTTTCTATTTTAGGGAGCCACATGCCACAATCCTTAAATGTGGAGTCTCTGATAAAGACTTGCTCTCTGATATAGAGTGTGAGATTTACACAGTGGCAGAAGCAAGAGGAAGGAGACAGGGCAGACAAAGAGGAAGGAGGCATTTGTTCCCGAAAAGGCTTTTTACAGATTTTCAAAGTAGTCATAGAGGGGATTGTGTGGCATGTCAGACTTCCTCATTTATTCAGTGAATGTATGTTTGATTGGATTAGGCTAATGATAGAAGTGACTTGTGCTCTTGATTTCAAAGAGAAAGTGAGGGGCCTGGGGCTGTAGCTCAGTTGGTAGAGCACTTGTCTAGCATGCACAAAGCCCTGGGTTCAATCCCCAGTGATACATAAATTGGGTGTGATGACGCATCCCTGCAACCCTAGCAGAGAGGTAGGTAGGTGGGTGAGGAGTCCAGGTCCATCCTTGTCTACACAGTGAGCTAGAGGCCAGCATGGGCCAAATGCAATCTTCTCTCAAAAACAAAAAGAATGATAAAATAGAGCAAAGAGAGAAAAGTCGAGAGAAAAATCTCATTTCTTGATGAAATGTAAGATGTCTCTGAGTGCTTCTCTTTCATCAGAGCTTCAAAGATAATGAAATCATGCTTGTCAAAAGTTGTGTATGTTTGGTTACTGAGACTATCTAGAGGATAGATGTCATCACTCCCTGTGATTCTGTTTCTACCTGTGGCTGGATACAGCCTAAAGGTTTGTGTCAGTGACCTTCAATTACTTAAACCATACTATCAATGGTAGCAGAAACCATAACATTGGTGTGTCATCTGGGCTACAAGCATAAAATTTCTAAATATTGTTACTTTTTTATATAATATAATCTGCCTTCCTGTTGAAGCTGACTTCTCTTTCCTTTCCATTTGATACAAAGCCTCTGTCAACTGGAATACAATCCCATTTGCAGTTAATTATACTAAGAAATCAGTTATTTGGATAGACTTTCCTTTCTGTGTGACTTATCTTTGTAGCTTTCAGTTCTATTCCTTTATTCTATGTTTTAACTATGGTATGCCATGGAATGTTTCTTGTTTGACCCTATTTTTTTGGTGTTCTCTATGCTTCATGTATTTGCATGGGTATGTCTTTTTGTAGTTTGGAGAAGCTTTCTTCTACAATCTTGTTGAATATTTGGTCTATAACATTGACCTGAGATTTTTCTTTCTTATCTATTTCTTTAACTCAAAATTATGGTCTTTCCACAGTGTCCCATAGTTCCTGTAAGGCCCCCCCCGCCGTGTGTGTGTGTGTGTGTGTGTGTGTGTGTGTGTGTGTGTTGTGTTGCATTTTAATCTTTTCACTTTCTATTTTGCATAGTCTAATTCCTCTATTTTATTTTCAACTTTTTCTACTTGGTCCATTCATTGTAAGGTTTTCTCCTGAGTTTTTTAGTTGGGTTACTAAATTTTTCAATTCCATCTTGATTTCCATTTCTTTCAGCCTTATATTTGCATTTTCTTCACCATTACTTAGGCATATGTAGCCTCTTTTGAATGTATGCCAACACACACTATACTTTTAGACCCCACACTGGGGATGCCTTGGGATATTCTTAAATCATCACATGGGAAGTTTTTTACTTCATTTGAAAAATTTAAATATTGTTATAGAGGTGATTATTCTCTATTTCATTGGCCCAATTAATGACTATCTAAAAACTTCATAAAATTCTTTTAGCATAGTGTCTTAGTTATTTTTCTAACGGCCATGACAAATCTCCAACAGAATCAACTCAAAAGAGACAGGGTTCTTGTTGGCTTATTGTTTAGGGGTATAGTTTAGCATATTGGGGAAGGTATGGGTGCTGGGGCATCTGTAGCTCTAATGGCCGTGGTCTGAGGTTGAAGCTCAAGTCCTGTAGAATCAGGAAGAGGAGAATAAAATTGGAACTGGTAGTGGGATACATGTGGCCTATATCTGTCACCGAGACAGCATATCTAGAAGGTTCCTATAGCTGTAGACCAAATGCTCAACATGAGACCTTGTACATTTAAGTGATAACATGTATATGTACATAGTATAACCAATTCTTAAAATCACAAATTCTCTAATCAGTGTAGAAACAGATGTTCTCATGATTCTAGAACCTCCTGCCTTATTACTCTTCTCATTGTTCTGTCTAAATACATAACAAGAAGCAAATTAAAGAAGGAAAGATATATTGTTGCTTACATTTCAAATATATATATATATACCTCATCATGCCTAGAAAGCTCTGGTGCCTGCAGGGTTAGGAGGCTGGTTATATTACTTCCATAGTAAAGAAGCAGGTCTTTTCCAGTAACCTGATTCCTCCAGCAAGGACCTACTTCAAGACGTATCTATCTCTAGCTAGGCACCAAGAGTTCAAACTCATGGATAAATTGGGATATTTCATTCTTAAATTAAAATACCATCTTTCAAGTCACAGTTCCTCTTCCCTATTCTGAAGGAACTCCTTTTCAGATTACTCAGAATATAGATTACATTTATAGCCATTGATAACTTTTAAAATGCTTACATATAAGGTAATTGGCCCTTAAGTATTCATTGCTGGGTCAGATCTACTCCTTACATTGTCAACAATACAAATAATTGGAAGGAAGCCTTCCTGCCTATCCCCTGCCTCTTCGTCAGTTTCAATGCACAAGCTCTTCTTTCATTACAAGGTCACTTAGTATGGAACCCACCACTGCCCATTGATTTTGGGCCAATATTTTGCTGCAAATCAACTTTGTCTTTTTCAAGTCAGAAAAGTCAGGTAATGTAAAATGATTTTTCCTGAGCTTAGCCAAGTATATGAGATGGTTTCTGACACAGAAGAGAGGTAGTACACATGGGTTTCACTTTAGAAAGAGAATCCTGAGGGAAACCTTAAGAAATAGTCAACTACACACCAGCATAACAACAACTGAAGTCCAAAGTAAGTAAGTAAGTAAATAAATAAATAAAAGCCATTTCTGTGCACTGTGCAAATAAACAGAGCTCTGGGGAGGCACTCACACCAAAACCAGAGAAGACATGCTGTGTATTGTAGGTGCTGTTACAATCTGGAAGCTGCATACCCAGGCAACTTTGGTTAACATCTTCCAGAGTGACAAGTGATAGGAATTTATTAGGAACAGTTAGTAATTCTCCACTGTAGCACAGGGAACTCCGCAAATAATGAGATACTGCCCTACACAGCTTCCTCTCTGCAATTTTTACAATGTTGAAGCTGTATAACCCTGGATCCATGCCCACAGGCTTCCATGACATTCCTGTGAACATATCACAGGGCTCTTTGAATCCTTCTTAGCCATCTTATAATTTCTAGTTTCCCCATTTTTGATTCAGCCATTATATACTAGTCAAGAGTCGAATGCATTGGTGGTGTGATATCTCATGAAGGAATTATAGTCATTTCATGATTAAACTACAAAAAACATGAGAATTGGCTTCTCTATTTTCCCTGAAGGCCTGCCTGGCTTATTAGCTAATGTGAGAAAACCAGAATGTATGGTCTTCAGAGAACAGTAATTTTATTGTATTGTATCTGTTTGATTCCCAAAAATATTTAAAATGACTTACAAAGACATAGTTTAGAGCAAGGCTGGGTAAGTAGGAAGCAAATGGGAGGATTATGAAAAGGAACATATGTAGTGACATGAAATGACATGACGAAGGGGATTTGAGCTATCATTGTCTGTCATTGCATCCTTTTCATACTAAGGGAGACCCATTGTACTCCAAAGTTCTTGGAAATTAATGTCGATAAAGAAAGATGGGAAAGAAGTCACACAAGTGGAATTCTTTATAAAATTAAAAGCCAGCCAGCTTGTTGGGAAAAGCTATTTCTGATATTAAGACAAGAAATAAAATTCTCCAGATACTTCATAAAGAGTGTGACACATGGTTATATGAACTATACAGCAGGATAACAAAGGATCTTCCAATACTCGAGGTCAGCACAGGTCTTTAGGAAAGCTAGATCAGAGAAAAGCAGTGTTTATGTGAACATCTCCCCAACGGTCAGAAGGTGGTTTATGGTGACCCAGGAAGGGGCAAGAGAATGGATGAAGCATCTAGATACCATAAAACACAGTTCCAGATTATTCTTGACCAAGTAGTGGTTGTCTAAGAGAGCAGGTAGGATTGGAGACATGTTCTGGCAGTTCCTTAGCTTGAGAAAAATGGTTTATTCCATATCATTACCGAGTGAGGCATGGGAGCTGGGGAGATGGTTCAGTGGACAAACCATTTGTTGTTCAAACATGAGGACCCACACTCCAATCCCATGAACTCACTTGGAGCTGGGGGAGGTAGTACACACTTGTAACTCCATCACTTCTAAGATGATATGGGAAGTTAACACAAGGCTTGGAAGCTCCCCATGAGACATCTGGAAATGCAATAGGAAACAACAAAAGATAACCCTGTCTCAGATAAGGTGGAGAAGTGTATAAAGACAGACACCCAAGGTTGACATCTGTCCTCTATGCTGTGGCTTACATATACACACACACATGCACACACCACACACACCACACTACACCATACCACATACACCACACCATACACACCAACCACACCACACATATCACACATTACAAACCACATCACACCACACATACCACACCACACATATCATACCACATCACACACACCCCACACACCACACACACTACACCACACCACACACACCACATCACACCATACCACATACACCACACTATACACACCAACCACACCACACATATCACACATTACAAACCACATCACATCACACACACCACACCACACACATCACACCACATCACACACACCACACCAAACACACCACACCACAAACACCACACTACATACATCACACCACATCACACACACCACATCACACACACCACACCACACCACACACACCACACACACCACACACACTACACCATACCATAAACACCACATCACACCACACCACACCACACATACCATGCCACACACACCA
>PVIH01008788.1:0-28162 GCA_004025045.1 Sigmodon hispidus | reverse complement strand
CCACAGCACACACACTACACGCATCACAACACACCACGGCAACACACCACACTACACACACCACACACATCACATCACACCACACACACCACACCATACAGGATGGGGTTCACATCAGAGTGAAGCATATGAGACAGTCTCATAATTTTCCTGAGATAATTCACTAGATGGGATAAGATGTGGTGAGGGCCCAAGAGTCCTCTTGTCAAATAATTTTAGTTTTATGGTAATATACAAACAGAGGGCATTGAGATCTATGCTATAGAAACTGACAGACAGTCATCTAAATCCACCTTTCACTTAAAGGTAAGAAATCATAACAAAGTCCTCAAACGGTATCTGCTGTCACTGAGGAGATTTTCTGGTATGTTATATCTAGACAAACTAGCTATACAACTACACCTTACACAGGGGACTTCAAGACCTACATACTCTGTGACTCATGTAATCATGCATTTTCTCAACAGCTAACTTACCAATTAAAGGCAATAAAAACCGTTAGCTAAATGCAGTCTTTTTTGAGGAAGAGGCCATGGGATACAGTAACAGAACTAGAGGGATATTTCTGAACAGAGGGGGATAAAATACAGACCACCTTCCTTTCTGTACTCTGTCATCTGTGTTTGATCATAAATGCACATTGTGAAGGGATGCCACATACCTCCAAGCCAAACAGTGTTTGGGACTCATTAGTGATTTATAAATGATATTTTTCCCTGGTGGCATGTCTTTTGATATGATTCTCTAATAATAACATCCACCAATATTAAAATAAGAACATCCCCATGTATTGAGATCAACCCCAACCATATTTCCATATGAAAATTTAATTTGAGCATACCAACTGATATTGTATGCATATATTTATCTACCATCATTATAAATTTCCTAAGGGTCTCTATAAAATGATAGTTTTGCCTCTTTACAGTAATTCTACCTAAGACTCCAAAGCAAAAAACTAATTACATACTCACTTTTCACTAACTTTGATCTTTCAAATACCAGGCTATGGAGGATCTATAGGTAATCAGTAAGTACAATTCACTCACTAAATGAGTTGAAATTA
Source organism: Sigmodon hispidus (assembly GCA_004025045.1). NCBI lineage: Eukaryota > Metazoa > Chordata > Mammalia > Rodentia > Cricetidae > Sigmodon > Sigmodon hispidus. The sequence continues at coordinate 27,096 of PVIH01008788.1, read as the reverse complement.
GCCATAACCTTTTTATTTAAATTGTATTTACTGTTTCTGCAGTAACACCATTCTGCACTGCTCTTCCCTCTAGAAGTTTGGCTGGATAAGGTTTCATACTAAAACCTGATTACAGTCACTAATGTTTATAACAAATGCCTCATTATAACATCAGAAGTGCCAGGGAAGACAAACATACAAAAAAGAAAATTTTTAAAATGTGGGATAAACTCTAGTGGTACTAGTGGTAGATGAAAATGAGTGAAATTTTTTCAAGAAGATTTTTTTAGACAGCAAGAAAAAACTAAAACTAAAACAAAAACAAAAACAAAAAACCGACCTCATTTATGTTTTTCCATTGAGCTGGTATGGCATTTCCTGAAAGAAAGAAAGAAAAAAAAAACTAAGACAATTGTTCCTTTCATTTCATCACAGGATAATTTTCAGGGGGGAGGGCGAAAGCAGGATTTAACTTGGGACAACCCCCCCCCCCACCAAAAGCCAGACTAATCCTTTACTCTTAATACTGAAGAGTTACTTTGTGTTGTTTTCTTTGGGTGAATAATGACTTAGTTTAATTTCCCAGTCAATATTGTGGCAATTATAAGTTCCCAACTTAAAAACTGTTAGTGTATTGTAGGTTCCTGTTGCTGGTGGCCGTGCTTTGGGGGCTCTGAAAATCTTTGTCTTTTGGTGAGTATATTCAAAGCTCTAGGCCAAAGGAGGTTTTACAAGTGGGGGTCTTTTCACTTCTCAGGGACATCTAAAAGCAGGCCTGAAGACGATTTAGGTTATGGCATTTTAGCAGGTTGCTTCTGAGTTCTAGTGACTAAATTTCAGGCTGTTGCTAATTATCTTAAGCTGTGTGGGACTTCTTAGAACAGAGACATAGCTGGGCTTACCTGTGGGCTGTGTTTACCCCAGAAAACATAAAACTCAGTGAGTGTGGATTAGCAACTACCTTGAAAAGCCTTATGAAGAAACTCAGACCTCTCCCTTTACTGTGTTTATGGCTTTTATTTATCTAATATCATCCAGAGCTACCACAATCCTGGCCACTGCGTCCACACAAAAGCTGAGTAAACACGCTGCATTCTGACTTGTCATTAGTCCTGACTCGAGAGTGCAGGGATAGTGTGTACAGCATGACCTCGAGAGAATTCAAAACAGTCAGGTTGCTCGCTTGACTCCACTCTTGACCTGACTTTGGTGTTTCATTCTCAGAGAAACTAAAACAACCTATTTTCTAATATCTATAATTATGCGCCAAGTCTGTTTCTCCTGTGAACTTTCCCAAGTCACAGGGCCAAGGGGAGTCAGAGAGAGTTTAAAGAAAGAACAAAACTCCCAAAGAAAGCAGGCAGTGTGCTTAAGCTGCAGTGCATAGGACCAATCATGAGACTATCCGACAGTCTTCTGCAATCTTTTCATTTAGCTCTTAGAACCACATCTTTTTGGATTTTTTTTTTTTTGGTCCAAAGAATGAATTTATACCTCAGGAATTCTAACTAGACAGTAGCTTCTAGAACACATCTGTGAGCCCTAAGAGCAAACACTGTGCCAAACAATGGTCCACCTCCTTAAACGGTACTTGGAAGCCAGACTCCGAATGTACAAGATTTTTCCTAAACCTGTTTTATAAACAGAAAAATTTTTCTCTAGCTGTTTGGGTTTCCTTGTCAAAAATTTTCATACTACAGTCCTATTTTGTATTTACCTACTTTGGAACTATGCTAACTTCATAGGCCAAGCTAACTTTCATCTTGTCTTATGCCTCATGTTCTGGAGTGCTCGGCTTACAGGCATGTCCACCTTGCCCAAACTTGCAACTTGGTATTTTCCCATTCTTTTTTGTGTGTGGTATTTATGTGTGTGCATGCATGTATGCTTGTTCATTCCAGTGCACGTGGAATCTAGAGTTGACATCAAAATGAGCCACTATGCTACTTTCTAATGTGTGTGTGTATATGTATGGGTGTCTGTCTATCATCAATCTATCTATCATCTATCCCTCCATCGCTCAGCCCCAGGCTCACTATACAACCCAGACTGTCCTAGTTCTCCCTGTATAACACATTGACTCAAACACAGAGAGATCTGTCTGCCTCTCCATCCTGAGTGCTAGGGTTGAAGGAATACACTACCATACCTGCTCAAGTTATTCTTTTTTTTGTTAGTCAAAGGCAAATGTTATTACTCCCCCAAGTTATTATTAATATAAGACACTAGATATTGCTGATTTGGCTAGACTGGCTGACTAGTGAGTCTCTGGGATCTGTCTGTCTCCACTCTGACCAGTTGCTGAGGATAAGGCATACACCACCACTCCTGGCTTTTTGTATGGATGTTTGGCATCTGAACTCAGGTCTCCACACTTACACAGCAAGCATTTTACCTGAAAAGCTATCTCAACAGATCTCCCCAGTTCTTAAACTGGTATTCTGTTTGGTTCTTTTTGGCAAATAGAATGCAAATGCAACAGTTATATCTTTCTTTTAATGCACTATAAAGTTAATGAGCCTTCCTACAATCTGATTTCTAGGTGCTACAGTACTGTGCAATAACTGCTTGGGTTTGAGGACTAAGTTTTTTTTTGACAAGTTAGACTGCAGTATCTGGTCCTCTCCCCACTGTCTTGCATGTGTGTTCTCAGAGGAAATCACTGTGGTCCCTGATCAGTGGGCCTGGATTTTTTTTTTAACTTTAAATCACTTAGCAGAATTTACATTCTATCCGTCAAAGCTCTCATCTCTGAATCTACATCAGCATGTTGGGCCAACTGGACTAGCAGAATGTGAAGCTTCATGACAAAGACACTGGGGAAGAACACTGTTTATACACTCAGATCTGCTTTCCTTACTCATAAGTCAAAGGCACCTGGGAATGATTTTGGGAATGGTGGAGAGACTGTTCACAAATAGGATGTCCAGCTTTACATAAAAAAGACAGAATTTTACACACACATTTATCAGATTTCATCATCTTGAAAATTAGCTTGTCATCTGGCTCTTGTACCACAGGCCAGTCTTTCCCTGTACAGCCAATAGTCTCAGCTATGTATATATCTCATGCTGTATGTATATTCAGGCTTTTAAGGTATTATAAAGCCCATCAGTTCATTAAATTCTTCATGAACTCACTAAGCTGTGCCATGAGCACCACAGTCCAATTTCTGAATAATTTATCACTCCAATATGAACACCCATGTCATTTGCCATTGATCCTCATTTTCCTCAATGTTCAGGTCCACTCTATGACAAATTTTTTGTGCTTTTGGTAATGTTATGCTATCCTGTCTTCCTTGAGACCACTCTCCAGAAGACTAGAAGCTCCCTAAAGGCACGAATCACAAAGTCCTTTTCAAAGTGATCTTTTCCTTACAACTCAGCACAAGTGTGAACACATATGCAGCAAATGAAGCAGTTGCTCTCTACCAAAGCTTCCCTGTACATAACTTAGATGCAGTCAAGGGAGCTACAAATTGCCTCCAATTTAATCCCTAAAACAACCCACTGGCTTAACATTATTTCCATCCTTCTTTCAGATAAAAGCTTAGCCTCTGAGAGGTTTTTGTGCTCTGTCCAGGGCCTACTTGAATCTGATGCCAAGACTGTTCAATGCCAAAGGTCATTGAAGAGTGATGAAACTATGGGCTTTCAATGTAGGAAGATTGCTACTGCCATGGCAATAGCCAAGGCTGACACTAGATTTTCACAGGTAGCTATGACCCAGCACTGAAAGGGCTGCACTGGTAGGCAGTGGTGAGCCATGGTCCTTCCAGGTGTGTCCACCCCATCAGGATGGCAAGGCAGACACAGTCTTTTTGCTGTTCTGCATGTCTCTGTCTGAGCAGGGTCCTTGAAGGAAATGTTTGTCCCAAATCTTATTCCCTGCTCAGCATCAGGCTGTCAGTCCTTTCTGGTGGTGTCTATCAGAGGAAATACTTACATACTTTGCTGTCTGTTTTCCAGCCGCCCGTCACATCTATGAAGTCATTGGGGGGAAAGTTCAAATGAGAGAAAAGTCCTTAAATGGAGAACCCTTTCATTGTCCCTTCCCCCTGGCAGAAACTCTCCCTTTCTCCCCAGAGCAGGGCTAAGTTAATTGTATTTGAATGAATAATTCTAATAAGGCAGTGACCTTTAATGCAAACTGGTGTTTTTAATTTTGATTCACTGTCAGTCACTCCAGCATGAACCACCTCAGGATGTTAGCAGTGGAGAGACCACTGTGTACACACAGGAGAAAAACAAACACACATCTCTGGGTGCTGCTGGCAGGTAAACATGGAGGACAGATCTACAAAGAGATGAGAGGCAGAGTCCTCACAGAGGAGCTGGGAAAATGGCGGAAATGAATGAGCACTGCAGGTGTGAAGCAATACATGTCCGAGATTTTCTTCTTATGAAGGAGATAATAACGCTCTGTCACTGTGTACCATGTGGACTAGACAGAAAACCAAAGTGAAAACAATATGGCATAGAAACAAATAAACTGAAGACCAGATGGCAGTTTAATGACACGCAGAGGCAGTCATTATGATCACTGTAAACATGCTGGGTCACATCCATCCAGTCTTTTTTTTTTCCTTTCTGTTTGTGGAAAGATATAGAAATGCAGGAGTATATTAAAAATCTATAGAACTATGAAAATAGATTAGAAAAACACAGAAATATTGTAACTAGAGACAAGGCTCCACTGTTAAGAGCACTTGATACTCTGTCAGATGACCCAGGTTGGGCTCCTAGTGCCCACATTGTAACTGACCACTGTCTGTAACTTCAGTTGCAGAAAATCCAATGCTCTCTCTTGACTCTTGTGGGTAGCAGGCATGCTTGTGATGGACATACATACATGCAGAAAAAAATCTACATAGATAAAGTTAAAATAAAATCTAAGAGAAAAATATTAGAAATTTCAAAAATATATTTGTAAAGCAAATTTCATGTGTACATTATTGTTAAAGATATTTAGTGACTTGTGGGTAGTATATGAAAATGGAATTATATTATGCATATTGCTTTGCCACTTGTGTGAGAAATAATTATTCGGGTTTTTTAAAAAAGATTTGTACCTTAAATTTGCTTAGGTCAGAAGAATGGGATGATGGCATGGTTAATAATGACACATTACATGAGGACCTGAGTTTAAGCCCTAGCTCCCATGTTAAAAATTAACAAAACTGGACATGGTAGTTCAGGATTTTAACCACAATGCTGGGAAGACAGAGAAAGGTGGATCATTGAGGTTCACAGGCCAGCCATCCTAGCCTACCTCATGAGCTCCAGGCCAGCAAGAGACTCTGCATCAAAGAACAAAACCGATTTCCCCATAGGGATAACAGCAAAGGTTTCCTCTGTTTCCCACACTCATATTCATCCATGGGCACCTGTACATGTGCACACGTGTGAGTAGGTGAGCATACACATATCTATATACACAAACACATACATTGCTAAATCATGCAGTTATGAAAACAGCTATTTCTTTCAGAGAAAACAAAAGAGTAATAAATAATATAGGGTCAGCGAAAGCATTTCAGGACTCAGAAGCCTGACCAATGTGATGGACACTTAGCCCCAGAAAGAGTTTCAGGTATGGTCTGCGATAGGGGAAACATGGCTTCTGTGACCTAGTGAAAATGTGAACTCATTGCTTACTCTTTCAAGAAGTTTGAGAGTACTTTTGAGAAATAGTTTTAAAGAGTCTTTCCATTTTCAATAAATAACAATTAACTTAAAGCTCAAACATTGTGTGGAACAAATAAGATGGGCTAGATTTTCCCTGAGAGCAGTCACCTACAGCTGAAAGTTGAACAGGAAGCCTGCTCCTGTCGCATTCGTGCTACAAAATCTGCCTGACAGGAGAGCATATACTGCTGCAGCCTAGATTCTACTAATGTGTGCTAAAAATGCTGCAGAAATTAATGTCATATTTATTTTAGTTTATCTTTTGACAAGTCTCATGTAGTCCAAGCTTGCTTGCTACAAGCTAGTTATGTAGTCAAGGATGACCTTGAACTCCTTATGGTCCCACCTCCCAGATGTGCGTCATCACCTTTAAATGGATCTTGGAACTGGAACCAAGGGTTCCTTCAGATGTGGTTATCGAGCATTCTACAAATGGGGCCACATCCCCAGCCTTTATTTTAAATGTTCTTTTCTTCTTCCACAACTTCTAAAATGTTTATTGTTTGAGAATTTTATATATGTATATAATGTGTTTTGATCAAGCCCAACCCAACTCCTCCCCTTCAATTTCTTCCTAACTTTCTTCTCATTGCTTCTCACTCCCATCCTTATGAACTCTTGAAAAATCCAGAGTTCACTCAGAACCATATATATTTGGGTTTGGGACAATCTCTACACTCCTATAAGGAAACAGATTCCTTTTTCTAGCAGCTCTGCAATGCCAATAGTGCCTCCTTCTCTAAGGAGGGACTTCATGAGCCACTCCCCTATCCAGTCTGCAATTTTAACTGGTCTGATCCGATCCATGTCTTGAGTATAGTCACAGCCACTATGAGGTCATTCGTGCAACTGCCCTGTTGTGTCTGGAAAATACTGTTTTGCTGTAGATAGCGACTACTTCTGGCACTTACAATATTTGTGTCCCCTCTTCCGCAAGCCTTGCAGGGAAAGGGTGCCTTCACAACTTCTTAGTTGTATTTACAGTGAGAAATATTGGTAGTATAGTCATTCAGAGGAATGTTTGCATTGGATGTTGTTGCCATGGAAGAGGTCTCCATATCAGTGTGACTATGTTACATTAGTGGCATCATAAAATCATCTCATCTCAGAAGACTCTTGAGAAACAATAGGTACTGGCAATTGCCTCCCTTGCAAAGGTGTGTCTATTGTTTATTTATTCATCATACAATTGAGGTCCTATTGTGAAGACACTGCACTAAACACTGGGTATAAAACAGAGATGAGACAAAATGTAGAGTGATTATGGCAGGATGGAGTGGTTCTGGTTTATGGGATTATGGGTCCACTCTCTATTTCTGCCATCTCAGAGCTTAATACCAAGAAGAAGGCATGGGGTCATGGCCTTAGACAGGGGCTACAGGAAGCTCTCAGCCATGCTGATAAGCTCAGATGTTGGAACCTATGTCCTATCAACAAACTACATTGTGGTTATAATAATATCTCCAAGATGAATGTGGTAACACATCCCTTTAAGCCAAGTACTTGGGAGCCAGAGGCAGGAGGTTGGTGAAGTGGAAGTCAGCCTGTGATACTTACTGACTGGTAGGCCAGAGTAATCTATACAGTATGACTGTCCCTCAAATTAATTTACAAATTTTCTTTTTCATCAGCTCTACCTGCCTTCATAGTCTGCCTACCAGGATGATTGAGGCATCTATTCTGATTTAGAAAAAAATGACTGAATCCATCAGAAACCAAGTGTCCTAACCCTAATATTCACCTTAACCCTATGTTTCAATTTTTTCGTCTGAAGGGGAGAAGCAAAAGGCCTTGCCCAAACCACTCAAGTCTGTGTATTTAAATGCATCTGAAACACATCCTACAGAAGAGAAATCAAATCAGTGAGCTGGCCTTGTATGTAGACAGAAGTCTAGCATTTTTGGTAATCAGCAGGGGTGCCTGGTATAAATTTCCAAAATGTTTTCCCATGATGTGTGTAAAATATATATCTGACATATTAGTTTTAATTAAGTATGGCAAGTATTAATTCCTTAAGTAATAATATCCTTATATAACAGACCTCTGTGGTTAAGGTTTATAAAAACAAAATGAAACAAAAGCCCACGTGGGATGTGAAGAACATGGTCAAAGTTATCTTTATTGGCAGCCACAATTGGCATACAACTTTAATGTTGAATTTGATTCCAAATGTATCCCTCAGTGTGAATCTAAGATCATTTACTATATATGGCCTGGCTAAAACAATATTTTGTTAGACTCTAATAGGATGTTAATACTCCCATGAGCCAGGCTGGCTCCATTCGGTGTTCATCTTAATTAGCTAACATTAACCATCATTAGGGTTTTATATGGTATGATGCACATTACTTCATAACCTCCACCCTGATCACATGGAGCTGGACCATAATCCATGTTATCAATCAATTGATTTACCTGGGCTTTCTAAAAACCTAGATCTTATTTTAAAAGTTCAGGTCAATGTTAAGGATTATGCTATAGCTGCAAAAAGTTTTAAGAATCAATGTTAATTAACAGTGTTAATTAAATATTAACTATGTAAATGAAAGCATCTTTCATTTGTTTGCCTAATAAATTATAGCCATGTAATATTATTTGAGATGATTTAAGAAAATGGTGCCCACCAGTGGGAAGAAACTGGAAAAAACAAAATGTGAATCTACACGTGAAAAATGTCCATCCCTCTGAAAGATTTACCTCTGAAGTTTTCACTGAGTGATGTAGGGAAGAATACAGATAACACAAAGATGTGTATCTTGAGGAAGTGGAATAGCTGAATCATAGTTAGTTTGATAAGGCAACTTCTAGTTGTCCAAAAGATGCAAACTGTGTATATTCTTGGCTTTGGTGTTGCAAGTTAATGAAAATAAAGTTTTCTAAAATTGTATTTTAATTGTTAAGAGTTTTAAAAAGCAGCTACAGAAGGCAAGTGGTGGTAGCACTTGAGTTTAATTCCAGTACTTGGGAAGCAGAGGCAGTCAGATCTCTCTGAGGTCTAGGCTAGCCTGGTTTACACAGTGAGTTCCAGGACAGCCAGAGTTGAGACACAGAGAAACCTTGCCTCAAAAATGAACAAACAAACAGCCACCATGGAACCATCAACCAGTAAAGCCCAGGGAGTGGCTGATAATTTCTAAGCTGTGGCCTGTTTCATACCTGTTCTATTAGTAATAATCATTGTTCTCAGGAGGGAATTTGGTCAGAAAACTAAATTTTTGCCAATTGGTTTGTTCTGAATTCTATGGTAACCAGGGCAGTCTTTGAACATCAGGTGTTATTGAATAACTGTGTTTGGCATATGTTAAATCCTATGGGAATATTTAGGCAATAAATGGTGTGTGCAATTAATCATCATTTTAGTGACTGTTAAGTCCTACAGTAGACATAATCTGAAAAAAATATTTTGGTATATAGGGTTCATTTAGGCTATATGTTTAGGATATATGAGTCCCAAAGACATTGCTGAAGGATGCAGCCAAACTCAGTCATAGAAGGCAGGGCCAAAACATCTCTCCATATATTGCCACAATTTATTCCTGTGTGCCTCCTAAAAGGAAGTGTTCTATGTATCTCACCCATCACCCTCTCTCTAGCTCTCTTTCTCTCTCTGCATGTGTGTGTGAAAACTGTGTGTGCATGCATATGGATGAGTGCACTAGGGTTTGTTAGTTGGGCGTGTATGCATATGCTATATTACATGCATGGAGGTTGGGTTCTCCCTTGCTGCTTGTCATGGCATTTGCAGGGTAGGTTGCCTGTAGGCTTCTGTGGATTCTTCTGTTTCTACCTCCCATCTTGTAGGAATATTACTGATGTGAACTACTGCACAGGCTTTTTTTGGGCTCTGAGGCCTTGAAATCTGGTCCTCACACTTAGGCAGCAAGCAGTTTATCCTCAGAGCATTCTCTCCAGCCAGAGGCTTGCCTGAATGGCAGAACAAGTCTATGTTCTAGCTTGTGACATCTGCTTTAGAGACTCTCTCTGAGACACTAATTGCATAGTCAGAAGGAGAGCATAAGAAATTATTCTTGTTATAAAACTTTAAAATTTTCTCTATTTTTATACCCAGAACACAGTTAGTCAAACTACTTGTACCTGACATTGGATCAGCTTTCTGTTGCTGTGCTAAAAAACTGAAATAAGTCAATTTAGTGGAGGAAAGATTGTCTGGGCCTAGTGTTTTTGGTCCCTGGTTACTTAGTTCTGTTGCTTTGGGCCTGTGGTAGGCAAGGCTTTGTGATAGGTAACACATAGTAGTGAAAGCTACTCATGGTAGCCATGAAGCAAAAAGAGAAAGAACAAAGAAGAGGAAACAATATCTCAGTCAGGAGCACACCCCAGTGACTGAAGATCTCTGGGGTTCACCATCTTCTAAAGGCCAAGTCTTCAGCACAAGGCTACTGGGAGCCATTTAATATTCAAAGCATATCAGAGATCCAGTCCTTGCCTTTCCACTTTGACACCTTCCTTTCTTGCACACATCCTCTTGAAATGTCTGGGTATATTCTAATTTTCCTAAAATGTAAGGCAGTTGGGAGCATTTTCTAGTGTGTGGACATATTTCAAGGTTTTCCATCTCAAAGAGGCTAACACAACTTGACTCCCTAGACTACTGGTGAAATCAAACACCTATCACCATGGTTTGTGATTAGTAATGCCTACTCAGCCTGAGTCTGTCCCCATACTTTTCAGGTTTATATGTCAGTTCTAGAACATAATAATTAGAAAGTTATCTGTGGTAGAAAAGTCAAACATGTACCTTCATATCTCGGGGTGATTTTTATTTCCACAATTTATCTAGATTGGCAATAGGCTTCTTAGGTCAGTTAATTTTCAGTCAGAGTTTATTAGTTTAGATCTAGGGCTTGTCCACAGGGTATCACAGGAGGAGCTGGCAAGGGCTTGCTGGTGCAGCAGCAGCTGGCAGGAATAAGGGCCCTGGGAGACAGGGATTAGCACTATGATTATTAATTGAAAACACATATCCCTGACAGATGAGAACTTGGAATCCTCTGCTGAACTGAAGGCCAATGAAACAGCAATTTCTTTGTTCTGGAAATCAGTTGACACTATTTTATAGACTCAGGAACCCTTCACAGCACAGGGAGCATGAGTGCTCAGGGGATGTTTCCTTTTCTGGATGAATAAATCAGGTTGTGATTACAATGAAACGGAGAAAGAGACTCACACAAATTATTAACTCTACTCATTTAAGATACTTATTTCAGGTAGATGTTGTATTTAGTTTCTGGCTGGCCTTTCCAGTCTATCCTCAAGGTTCAGACCCACAGTCCCACAGAAACACACACATTCCCACAGAATCACACAGAGGCTTGTATTATTTTTATGCTGATTGACCTAGGGCCCAGGCATATAACTTGCTAGCTCTTTAGTTTTAAATTAACCTATCTTCCTTATTCTGTTCGGCAGTGTGGCTCACTATCTTTTCTTAGAGCAGCATTTCAGCTTCTTCTGTGTCTGCTGCTGTCTTCTTGTTGTGTCTCTGTCTCATCCCAGTGGCATCTGTGTCTGCTCTGAGATGTTCCCAAGTTTTCTTAGCCTGGTAGCCCCACCCACACTTCCTGTTTGCCTTTAGCCAATCAGCTTTTTATTAAACTCATAGGCAGGACAATTATTTAAAACATAACACATAATCCCACTACAGGTAGAGCCACCGATCAGGATGTAGCAATCACAAATAGCTCTCTCTCTCTCTCTCTCTCTGTGTGTGTGTGTGTGTGTGTGTGTAGAGGCCACAGGTCAATCTCACAATGGTATCATTCTTCATTCTTCTCCAAATCTTTGGGTTTTGGAGACAAAGTCTAACTACCTTTTATTAGAACTCATGATTCAGCTAGCTTGGCTGACAAGTGAGACCAAAAAATCTACTTGTTTCCACCTTCCTTGCACTGGGATGTTACAAGCATAAGCAGCTTATGGCAGAAGACTGACCTGGGGTCTTCAGGCATGAAAACCAAGAATTTTCTCAACTGAGCTATTTGTCTAGTTCACAAACAATTTTGATAGTGTTTTACTTCTCATGATTGGACCTTTAGAGTGGACCCAAATGAGGCACATTTGTAAGGGGTAATTGTCCTTTGAATATTTCTTGATTTAAGAGAAGGATAATAGAAATTAATCATAATATATATGCATTTTATTTTATCAGTTTGTTTCCCCCCCATCATCCTGTAGCCCTAAGATAAACATTGGAATGTTTTTTCAGCACAATACACAAAGAGGAACTAACCTAGGCTAGCAGAAACCACACTAGGGCATAATGTGTCTGTTATCCAGAAGTCTTGACTTGCCAACATTTCAAAAAGAAAGCAAATTTTAATTTGAAAAATTAGAGAATGACCCACAGAATAATTGTGTATTAGATAAGAATGTGATAACTATCATGAATTGTTTTCCTGGGGTCTAATGGAATTATTTAATCACTGAAGGAAGTTATGATCAGATATGCAGGTTTCTTAGGAATATATTCTTTTTTCCTCTCGCTGTTCAGTCATGTAAAGAGATCTTTTAAAAGAAAAAAAAAGACTTCAAAATATGAAGTGATGTAGGATGTCTTTTTGAATTCTGTGAATATCATTGGTTAATAAAAGGACTCTTCTGGCCTTTGGTAAGACATCTTAGAAGTAGGGGGGAAACTGGAGCATAGAGAAAGGGGAAGGAGGGGCCAAGTCAGAGAGAGATGAGGAAGTCAGCAGATGCAAAGGAAAGAAGATCAGAATGCTTCTCTGAGAAAAGATACCAACCCACAGGGCTAGATAAGATAAGAAATAATGGGTTAAATTGTAAGAACTTGCAAGCAATGTGCCTGAGCCATAGGTAAAACAGCATATAATTAATATAAGGCTTTGTGTGATTATTTGGGGTTAAGCAGCTGCAGGCAGATCCAAACTTTGGGGCTAGTCCAGGTCAGGAACTTAATACTACAATGAAGTTTCTAAAGTTAGGAGAATTTGGCTGTCAGTTTTATAACTATGATATTGACAAAGACAGAAAGAGTATGATGTAAATATATCAAGTGCCTTTGATGATTAAGAATAAACACGAAGAATTTCCCTCTGTCATTAATTCCTATCTAAAACGTATAACTCAAAGTCCTAATTTTCTATTTGTTTTGTTTTTTGAAACAAGATTTTACTGTGAAGCCTTGGCTGGCCTAGAACTATATGTAGACCAGGCTGGACTTGAATTCATAGGCATTCATGAGTAGTAAGTAGGCTTCAGAGTGCTTCTGGTCTTCCTCCTTTGCCAGTGCTCCTGGCAAAGTCTTCACTTTGAAAAAGGAGATTTGTGGGCTGGTGCAATGGCTTAGCAGACAAGCCCAGCCTGACTACACTGTCTTAGTTTGATGCCTAGAACCTGAGGGTAGGAGATAACCGACTTCTGTAAGATATTCTCTGACCTCCACTATGTGCGATGCCATACATGAATGTGCTATGACACACTTGGGTATGGATGCACACAAGGACACACACACACAAACACACATACACATACAATGACAATAAGAGAATTCTTATCCCTTTTGGTAGCACTAAGGATAATAAAAATATAGTTAGTTATTTCAAATGATTTTCCCTCCTTCCTTCCTTCTACTATTTACCCTGATTTGGCCCCAGGTCATTATTGCCTTCCCTTAGTTACAGCACTAACAGGTTTTGCTTTGGTTACATTCACTAAAGGAGGTTGATGATGAGTGTGTGTGTGTGTGTGTGTACATAGATCTGATGTGATGTTCCACAGGATCCATTCATTTAATTCATTCCTGCCATTGGTGATCCTCGGGCCAACAAGCCCCAGGCATCGTCCATCTCTATGTCCTCAACACAGGGTTTGTATACATGTGCTACTACACCTAAGTTAAAAAAAAAAGAGCAAATGTAGCATAGGTTCTGTGTATTTGAACTCAGCTCTTCATGCTTTTCTGGAAGCGATTTGTGAGGGTGGCTGTCCATGTATGAGGTCACTATCAGGATGTGACAATTGAAGAAAAGTAGATTTCTCACAGGAATACAAGTCAACAGACCAATTTTGGGTGGGGAACAATTCCCACAACTTTCATAATAGTCTATTCTAGTTATCTGTGGGAACAATCTTTAGAAATTCGGGTGTGACAGAGAAAGAACAGATCATTTTAGAAAAGTGGGGCATTTGGCAAATAGTTTGCACAATCCCCACCCCCACCCTGGGCCCCAAGAACTTGTGTTTTTGAGAGACAAATAAAAAGCAAAGGTGCTGGGTTTACTAAACAAAATGGACCCAAAGGCTAATCTGTCTGGCAGGCCCTAAACTGTCCCGTGATGCTTTGCCCCTACTGGATGTTTCTTACTTCATGCTAGTAATATTTATTCCAACATTATGAACTTAATTCTCTCAGTGTCAGCAACTTAAACATATTACTGGCTGTGCCACAAATAACCCAGCTCCAGGGAGGGTGATACTGTACCAAAAATGTGAAAATGGGCTTGTTTGTTTTGATAACAAAGTATTTTAGTTTCTTCAGCTCTGCTTTAAGGCTGAGATCTCCTGCATCTACCTAATTTGTCCTGTCTTTGAGGCTGGTAGCAATACTGGGAAAGAAATATGATAATGACTGCTGCCACTGAACATTCTCGATACCATTCCCTTTCTCAACTCCAGTTTCACATGTGTTGGTTCAATGGAATATTCAATAGACATTTATAGGAAATAAATTGAGAGATGAATGAAAACCAGATGGCATCTGGAGGTTTATTTGCGAAGTCCCTGCATCAAAGCCTTCTCCAGACCTCACCATATTAGCTATGTTTTTCCAGTCCGGCAGAATCAGGAAGGTAACCACAGACTTCCTTGATGGAAAACATGTGAAAAACAGGCCAAGTCATAATGTGTGCTTGAGCTCGTGGTCAAGGAGCATCTCTGAAAATAATTTTATTACCCGAGCATACAGTGTGTTGCTCAGAACTGCCTTGAAAACACAAAAATCAGTTGTTTTACTTAGGAATGTTTTTTACAAGCTTATAGAATGTGGCTTTTATTTATTTATGTTAATAACCATAGTAACAGGTTAGCTGCATTTTATTAAAATCTTGGCACTGTTTTTTCAGCGTGGACATATAAAAATTAGCTCTAACCAAAGAAAAAAGTAATACTTAAATATAGCATACATACAAGTGTACATAAGTTTTTTTTCTACCATCATGGGATGGAATATAGACCTATCTGAAAATTCTTGGATATGTGAAAAACACCTGATTAAGCTTCAGAGAGTCACATTATTGTAAGTAATATTTAAAAAACATTGATTGGACAGAATGAGAAATGGTTCTAAACTTAATTTATATATACATAAAAAATCTCCTCAACCTTGAATGCTCTCTGCTTTGTGCAGTTGGTTGTGGCTAGCTTTACAACTGATATGAAATTAATTCTTATGTGGTCTGCTATATAAATCATTATGAAATGTCAAAAGCTTGTACATATTTTTTTTTAAGTTTTCACTTACTTTCCAAATAGTTTCCATTTTTCAGTGTCAAAGACTTCTCAGGTACTCAGTCAATTTTAATGATTTTTTTATCACTCTAAATTTTCCCTCTCACTTATAGAACATTTGTGTGTGTGTGTGTGTGTGTGTGTGTTTGTATGTGTGTATGCAAGCACATAACATACAATGACATAAAGGTGATATCTACAATGTAAATATAGGAAACTCCTTCTTCTCTTCTACTAATGTTAAGTGGTCAAATGAGTGTAACAGAGGAAGAATAAAATATGCAGCACCTAAAGATTGCCCTTTATAAGTAAACATTATAGATTAAACCTACGGCCAGTTGACCTCCCAACCGCTGACTCCTGTGATTTCTATTTTAGGACAATAATTGAGGACTGTGATATTTTGCAATTTTTTTTTTTAGCAATTCCTAAACTACTCATCTTGACAATGATCTCCTTTTTATAGGTTAAACTTCTTAATCTACGGCAGTAAGTTAATGCCATTCATGATAAAAAAAATGTATGTGAGCAACATCACTTTAAAAATATGTGGCTAACTGCTGGAAGCTATTAAAAACCAAATAAACAAGAGAGATTATACTTCAAAGAAATGTCAACAGTTTTTCCTGTCTTAGAACAGACGAATTTTCTTTACTTATACCCACATCTGGAAAATGCTTATGGCTTTATACATCTTTTATGGTAAAATGAATTTATTGAGTTTTAAAATTTTCGTGATGGATTAATGCAATCTTCATAAAAGGTAAGCCCACACCCCAGTAAAAAAAAATCTGTCTTAACACTGAAGAATGATTTCAATAATAAAAAGATGTCCAATGTTAATTTAGAGGCATAAAATAATTTTGAGGAAGCATTTGGCAAACTGATTTAAAAAATAATATTACCACAGAGAAATGAAAATGTAGTATCTTGTTTCCTATGACCTATCTTTAAATTGGCACATATCATTTTGATGTTGAGGGGGGAAATAAAAGACAACACACAAAGCAAACTGAACATTTTAAATGAATATACCCACTCTAATGAACTAACAATAGACATAAAGAACTTACCATATCTCCTAATAGCCAGCTCTCTAAGGGGAAATTCCAAAACAGCTAATACAATTCTATAATTTGTGATGAAATTATACAGCATACTTTTGTATGCTCAAAAGACAAGGTTTAATTTTACAAAAATGTGAACCTGTTCAGAGAGCCCAAACAACAGACTGTACACAGTTTTTAGTATCCTCCTGTGGCCCCAAACTGATAGTGTTCATTTGATGCTATTTTATAATTAACTATGTAGTAGCAACTCACTCTCTATAGAAGCCTGCCAAGAAAAATAGCACCTCTGATAGCCAACCAAACACCCGAATCAGAAGGACTGACTCACATTTAGCCATTTGCAGTTTTGATGGAGTCTGAGGGAGGAAGGCTGGAAATGTGGAAGAAGTTGCCATCTGTATAGGTCAGGCCAAGAACTTGGGGTGGGGGCGGCTATGACAACAATTATGTTTAAAATGAAATAATATCATTTGGACCTAAAGTAAGTGGTCTGTGGTCAATAAACAAAAAGAAAAAAAGAAAGAAAGAGAAAAAGAAGCTTAGAAGGCCATCTGTAAAATAGGCAAGTAGATCTATTTTGTTTATTTATAATGAGCATCAAGTAGATTCTTTCGCACTAACTAAAGCAGGCAGTAATTATAAACACAGGTTGGTTAAATTCCCCGCACCCTGTGGAAGGAAACAAGCTTCTTTCTTTTCCAAACATTGTCATTTGTTTATTGAGCTTCTTTGGGTCTTGGTTTCATTTAAAACGATGTAAGCACACATCTGCTAGCCCTGAAGACAATGTCAACCTTGTTAAGCTGAACCCGAACACTCATTATACAAAACTGTGCAAGTATCCGAGCTTCAATCTTTGGAGTAGCCAGTTAGCATACTGAGTAAAGAATTTGGATTATTTTTGTTCCATTACAGAAAAACCTCACATTATAGTATAATCATACAGGAAGCAAACACTCACCGCCTCAGTAGTTTAGAATAATTAGTTACCTAAATTTTCTGAGATGAATTCAATGTACTTAGACTGGAGAACATTACTGATTACACTTTTTTTTTTTTAAAAACATAATACAATCTTGGCTAACAATGAAATTATAAACATTGTAGTAAAACGTCATTTTAGAATCATTAGGTTTTTATCAGTACAGTACAACTGAGGGAACATTTAAGGAACCGTTTTATTAAAAAAAATGGGGGGCTGTGATATTGCTTATGTTAGCTCATGTCAGATATCAGATTTCACAAAACCTTTAACACAGTAGACACTATTAATACATCATTATTAGAGTTGTCATGCATCGGTGGTTTGTACTAGAGTGAGAATCATGCATTTCTGGGAAACGGCAATAAAAAATCCTGGTGTCTGCATTTCTAAAAAGTGACCTCAAGTCCTGCCAAATTGACCTACTGAACCCTCAGGACAATTGGATATATGCTTTGGGTGGGAAGAGATCCTGATGAAAGTGTGCACAAAGGGCTGGGGAGAAACATGAGGTCCTAAGTGTATATTCTCACAAGCCATGTAAAATGCTGGGTACAGCAGCCTCTGTCTGTAATCTCAGCATCGGATAGGTGGAATAGAGGAGGATTCTGGGGGCTCCCTGGCCATCTAATCTAGTCAATGAGTGAGCTTCAGATTAATAAGAGACCCTGTCTCAAAATAGGAAGTAAACAGTGATTAAGGAAAACATGTGATGTTGATTCTGGCTTCCACATGTGTTCACATGGAAACATGCATACATATGTACACCCCCACACCTCCCACACAAATTCACATGAAAATAAAGGCATGCCATCCAAATTGTTTAGGCAGTTGTTCTAAACCACACAATCTGTACCCACTCTGACTTCCATCTTTCTTGAAATCCACCTAAACCATCCCCCAACTTCCTCCTATTTCCATTTCTTTGTGAGCCATGGCAGACACATTCTGTCAATAACTAAACTCTCCCCCTGGAATCTGGGTGGAGTGTCAGAATCTTTCTCAATACAACACACCATTTAGGGACTTCCAATCTACCCATCTGCTAGCCCACCATCAGACTCTGAGAAAGTCTGTATCCCTAATACTTGGCCCAGTTCCTGTCACATGGTGGTGGATTAATTGGCAGAGTAATAAATGTTTCTTCAGGGGATGATGATTACTTAACTCGCCTGGGATGGAAAAATATAATAGCTGGGAGCACAGATTGGTGCCAAACTGTTTAGATGCGAGTTCCACTTCTGTCATTTTCAACTCCGTGATTTGGGATAAGTTACTCAATGTCTCTGTTTTAGCTTTCTGATCTATAAAACATGACAATGAAACCACTATAGGGAATTAAGAATTTATGGTGCAGAGTACTTACAAGAATCTCTCATATAGTGTCTATAAATGTTGGCTGCTATCATTTCTCTTGCTATTGCTTACTGAAATACATGTCTGCATGGAAAGGTCATTTACAGTTTGCTTTATTGGGGTATCTATCTAGCACTCCATAACGTTTCATATGGATGCAGAAATATAGATCTTAGGCCATATACTTCTTTAAAATTCTGAGTTGATCCCCACAATAGCTGATTTAACAAAATTCAAGGCAATATATGTCACTTTCCAATATAGAAGGCCAGCCTTTCAATTCAAACATACACTGACTCCCAAATTCCTTCCTACTGCATCCCTTTACACCCTGCATCCTGTTTGGTTTCACGTGCCTCGTTTTTTTCAGGGTCTGATGATATTAAGCAAGTGTCTACCACTGAGTCACATTCTTACCCGCTGCCAGGTAACATTGTCTCAGCTTTGCTTGTTTGGTGGAAGAGCTCTCATTTGTGCTTTCTGAGGGGTCATTGTGCTTTGCTTTCCCTTGAGCTTTGAGTATCCCATAGGTACTGTCTTGTCTTTTGAGGCTCAACAGAAAGGTTCCCTCCTGTGTGAAGCATTCCCCATACCCCAATGACCTAGTTTGCTTTTTAGCATGTTCTCCAGCCTTCATTGTCGATGGCTGGAGAGATGGCTCAGCAGTTAAGAGCACTGACTATTCTTCTGGAGGTCCTGAGTTTGATTCCCAGCATCCACATGGCAGCTAACAACTGTCTGTAATTCCAAGATCTGACACCCTTACACAGATATATATATATATATATATATATATGCAAAACACCAATTCACATAAAATAAATATTTTAAAGATGGTGTTACCATTGGCCATTTGCACTGTCCCAGGGACCCCTGCTGTATTTTGTGTGTCTTTGAGACAAAGTACATTGGACTTAGTTAAAGATTTTCTGATGGATGAATATTCTATTCAAATTCAAAATAATACATTTTAAGGCTATTGTTTATTTATTTATTAAACCGCCACATGTTAAATACTCATAACTGCCTTCAAATTATGAAATCACATGCATTTAGTGATACACATGACAAAAACTAATTATTACTCCCACATATTCATCCAATTCACTCCCTCATGTGCCTTTTACTTATGTGAATAAACATGATCATGACACAAAGCCTTAGCAAACTTCTTTATATAGATGACTACAGGGTAATGTTTTAGCCTTTATTGTTTATCCAGAATCTGTTGTAACCATATGCCTCTCAAAGCAGGAAGTAACTGCAAGTGACATTAGACAATAGGTATGCTATGTTCCCATAAATCTTTGTTTATAAGAACAGGTAAATGGTCAGAGATTGTCTACAAGCTATAGCTTACTAACTTATGACATACATACAGGTTTTATCTCATCATTTGTTTATAAAGAATCTAGCATTATGCCACACTGATCAGCATGTAGTTTGCTTTATGGTATATTATATTCCCCTTCAATAAATTCAAAGGCAGTTATTTTATTTTATTCTAATTCATCTATTGATCTATCTATCTATCTATCTATCTATCTATCTATCTATCTATCTATCTAATATACACCACAGTTTAAGTAACTAGAATATGTCATATATTCTGGGTATTTCTCTTTTTGCTCTGCTTTTCAAATTTTTACAAAAGTTGTTTTAACATTCTTAGGCGCTTTTTATAACTTCCTTCAATGCTCATGTCATACACATGCGTGCATGCGTACAATTATACAAACACATATCTATAGTTGCTTGCTTTATTAAAGCATCATCAGTTGGTACATTTTCTTTATACCTACTCTCTTTCCTGAGTAACACCTTTCCCATGTCCAGTGGCAGAGCATGAACCCACTCTTGTCAGCTGCCATATTCCATGGCATGGGTGGACCATTGAGACATATTGCTAGTTATTCTCTGCTTTTGAATTTCTTATTTCTGCCAACTGAACTGCCATGTTCATTTATGTGGAAATCTCAGACATTTCTTTTCTGTGCACCTGTGCAGATAATTGGCATTACCACTTAAAATAATCTCCCCTCTGTTATGTTACACCATAGTAACTGGTGTCCTGGCAAATATACTTGTGTATATCACAAGGACTCATATATGCCAATCTTAACTGGTTTTCATGTGTTTTGAATTCTCTATGATATTCTACTTTTTACTTAGCAGTTTTTAGTGTTCATGGTCATTTCAGGTTTTAAAGCTATATGTGCTGAGGCTTAATTTAGTGGGATTTAGGAGGTTACTATTGGCAGTCACTATAACAGTAAGTTAATTGAATTTCTAGTATGGCAGTGACTGGGCTCTTTGAACATCATCTTATCAAATATTTACAGTCGAAGTCTGAATAGGTATTTTCTATTGCCAATGTTTACTCCATTGATGGGAAACTGAGGCTACAAGAAGGCAAGCCATCATCATCATCGTCACCATTATTATCATCATGATGCCACTACACTCATGCGATTTAACCCTGTCACCTTTTCATTATGTTCTCCCCCCAAACTTTTTAAGTTCAAGAGAGAAAAGAACAGTTTAAGTTTAGGTGACCAATATGGACATTCAGATTCACCTGGGATCATTTCTCTGGTTATTTCAGACATTTTAGAGGTAACATTTTGTCCATCTACTCAAAAGCTCACCCACAGCTATCTTATCAAGGTCCAATTGAACTCAGAACCTTTAGAAGACCCACCATTGCTCCTAACCTCTGAGCCATCTCTCCAGCCTGTTTTCAAGGTCCAACTAAATAGGACTCAAGAGGGAAAAAAACAAAACAAAACAAAAGAACTGGATCTGGAATTAGATCACCTGGATTATAGTCCTGATGAAGCCATCTCTCAGCTACCTGTTCTGATTATTAAACAGTTCACTTCCTGCTGAGGTTATTCCCATCTCTAAAGAGGGGGCTTCTTTTGGTACAGCACTGTCCCTGGAATACCAAGTTCCAAGCAAGATGAGCCAGGAGCAAATGCCTCTGTTGTTCCTTTTTCATTGGGGATGTTAAAAACTCATTTCTACTTTGTTAAACTCACATTTTCTTTCGATGAATTGTTTAAATAATACAATGTGGGGACATCTGCATCTTGAGGGCTTCATAATGCAGTACTTCACTAACTAAAGAAGGAAGTGCCTTTGAAACTCCAAGCAGGATTTTAAAAGTATAATTATGCTTACAACTCATTTTTAAAAAGTCTAGTTAACTTTCCCACTCCCCTCTATTCTACCTATGTGGTAGCAGTAACGGGAAGAGGCATGTCATGCTCTGAGGCTGCTAAAGAATGTCAAAAAAAAAAAAAGAAAAAAAGAAAAAGAAAGAAACAAAGAAAAAAAAATCCAAGTACTTATCACGCAGTCACCATTTATTCTTTTTATGCAATGGCTCTAAATGTGAGAAGTTCTTCTCAGTTATGTCTCTGAAGCAAAGCTCCTTATTCAAAAACAGAACACTATTCAGTAAATCAACTTATAATTTATATAACTAAAAATCTGAGAGAATTTTAGTATTGCAAAACTAAAGATTTTGTCACTGAAGCCACCAAAAGAGATGAAATAAAACTCTATAGTGCTCCATCTTTAGGAAAAATATAAGACTTCTTTATCTTTGCATGTGCCCTGTATAAGAGTAAAGTGCCCTGGTCCAGCTCCATGCTCCCTAGTGATGAAGATAAACACCTGTTATATTTAAACACTAGATGAAGTCAGAGTGTAAATGAATCTAAGAATAGACTGGTTATGTGTGCATGCACAGCTACTTAGCATTATGGGAAATTACATTCCTACTATTAATATGATTATCAGCCTAATGACAAAGGGCCACACACTGAGAGGGGAAAATTATAAAGAAGAAAAGGACTAAATCATCTCAAGAGGAGCATGAGTTTGAAACACACAAGATGCTCACATCCCAAGGTTCCTGAAATAAGGCAAAGGGACTCAATTTTTGTAATAGTGATGATGGCAGGGGTGGAAACAGCAGTGCGTGCCAGGAGATCACAGGAGGAAAGCACTGGAAACTTCAGGAAGAGAGTATGTATCCTCACTTCTAGGAGTGCTCAGTTCTTCCTCCTTCCCTACTCCGCTGTCTCCATTGAGCAAATGCCTCAACATCCTATTTTCTTTCAGGTACTTGAGCTAAACATATGTCTGTGTGTGTTTATGCACATACACACATATAATCACACCATGTATAACAGATACTCATATAAAATATGTAAACCCTATGTATCTCAGTATTGTAATAACAAAAAAACAGAACAATCATCTTACCTCATATCTATTTGAGAAGCACAGCTTTGGCATTGGCAGGAAAGAAAGACTGGCTCAGTGGGAAACTGTCCAATGTGCAAGAGTGAGGACTGGAATTCAGGTGCTCAGAACACAAGAACACAGGTCTAGGCAGGTGGACCTTTGGGTTTAAGGAATCTCTAGTGGCTCTTCAGAGTAGTCAAAAGACAAGGCTCAAGGTGTCCTCAGAGACTCTGTTTCAGTAAATAGGTCAAGAAGTGTTTGAAAAGGTACCTACCATAAACTTTAGGCCTTTATATACATGCACACAGGAAGTTTTCACTCTGCCACAAACACGTATACATCACACATATGTACATGTGTACACTTGAACGCAGATGTGTGCATTCTCTCTCTCTCACATACACACACACACACACACACACACACACACACACACACACACATACACACACACACACACACACAGGGAAACCAGTTTGGTTCATTGTTAACAAAGGATGTCAGGAATAGTGTGCTTTTAAATTATCCGGGTGTTTTAGAATTTGGATTTTTTTTCAGGATGATGGTGGCACAGGCCTTCAATTCCAGCACTGAGAGACAGAGACAGGAAGATCTCTGTGGCCAGTCTGGTCTACAGAGCTAGGTTTAGGAAAGGCTATTCAAAGAAACCCTGCCTCAAAAAACAAAAACAAAAGAAAACAAACAAACAATTAGATGGACTGTATTTACTTCAAAACCCACAGTGAGCTAGAGTTGAAATTAATAAAATCATTTCCTCATGCTACTCACCCCACGTTTCAATAAATGATTTGCCTCCCCAGCAGTACACTTCAAGAAAATGCTGTGACACTGGGAAGTGAGCTTTTTCCCAGTGTTTGCTAGACACAGGTATTTTACCTTAAACTCTGAAATAGCACTTGATGTAAAAACAAAATGTTACTTGTTCCCTTGAACTGAAGCGACTTCCATTGTCCATGGGCATGATATTTCTAAAAGCAACTTCTCCAAACAGGGTTTCCCAGAAGCCAATAGCCATCTTTTCCAGAACTGTTCTTAGCCTGGGTTATCAAGACAAAGGGCCAGCTTGGCATAAAGAACTTAGTAGGGCCCAAAGCCCTGGGTAAAGGAAACAGACAGGGGTATTGGGAAATCTCTGGCCTCTTAGTTTTAAATGCCCAAATGTTTAGCAGCTGACCTTGGCCTTTACTGTAGGTCTGGGAAGCAAGGTGCACATAATAAAGCACAAACCAATCAACTGCTTTCAGCTGTTCTTGTGCAATGAATTTTTAAATATTTGGTCATTAAGCCCAATATATATTCAGGTCAGTTTCTGAACAGGATGGGAACAGTTTGGGAGCAGATGCCCTGGCCCTGCCTTGTAGACAGGGAGATAGTAAAGAAACTCAGAGGATATTTATAGGGCTCCACCCATCAAGTTCATTTCCACCCCTCTTCTTTATTCTCCCAGCCACATCTATAGATTGTTTTTATGATGAGGAATAGTTATTAACTTCTGTTGTCACTTAATATGGTGGCAGTCTAAAGACCATAAAAGAAAGACTGATCCGGTTTTCTTTTTGACTGGACACTCTGAATAGTTTGGAAATGGGCCTGTGTGTTTCAGCGGTGAATGGCATATTGATTTGTTAGCCTCTGAGCAGTCGATGCTAGATTAAACTTATTTTTGAACTTCAATGAGCTAAAAGCTTTCAAAGGTAAAGAATTTAAATCACATAACCATTTCCCTTTACTACATTCTGGTGGCCATATGTATGGGAACAGTTTTATCAGAGGGGGCCAAACATAAGTCTGTACTGGAGATGGGAAAATACTAAGACACAGAATCCACTCAGCCTGTTTAAAAGGTTATCTCCTTGTGAGCCAACAGCAGCATCTAGTTCAAAATGATCATATTCCTCCCAACAAATAGGAACATTCACCCAATTTTATTATATACACTACCTCTTCATGCCCTTGAATGAGACATAAGAAAGGAAGCCGCTGGAATCTATATTTTAGATTAGAACACATGTAAAACCTCATCGAGAAGTTACAAGGAATAAAAGTCCAATGTGGCCAGGCATGTTTGGATGGTGGAAAAACAACCAACCACAGCTTGCTGATAAAATAAAGTCATGGCCGGTAAAGGCAACAGTTAGCTTTATAAGACACAGCTGGCCATGGAGAAGGCCTTTTGTGTGACTTCAACAGCTGGCAGTTTCATTTAAACAATATTTGAATAGCCAGTAATCACAACACTATCCCTACTGCAACAAGGTAGTAAACTAGGGTTTTAAACATTATTACAATTTTTTTTTCGGTAAAGTTGCAGCATTATATACTCACAAACTATCAATAATGGAAAACTATTCAACACAAATATCATTTCTAATATTTGATATTACAGGCATTTGACTCTGAACATTTTCATCATTGAAAGTGAAGGAATCTGATGAGAGAAAAATAATTCTTGTTTAACTTTGGAGTGTTCCAGGGGGAAGGGATACATGAGGGACTTGTCTGGACTTTAAAAGAAAAAGTATCTAAAAACTGTTGTTAGCATGGATGGACTTTTGTACACCTTCCAATGTTAGACACTTCCTTTCAAATTCAAGATGAACTGGTAAGCCATTAGCAGACATCCACTTTGAAGACACAATGTTTGATTTTGAGATCTGAATATGAGAAGCCATATAATGTAAAAGGTTGGAGGGGGAAATGCATAGAAGAGCATACAGTTCTCATACTTACAATTTTGTAAATGTGTGTGTAGGGTTTTTTTGACGGATGACTTTTTTTTTTTTTTTTTGCAATAAAGCAAAACCAAACAAACAAAACAAAACAAAAAACCCAGAAGTGTTTTTTTGATGAAGAAAGAGAAATTTCATGTCCTAGATCTGTTTGTAAAGCTTGAAGCTACATAGATGCTATTCTTGCCCTGTATGTTGACATTATTGCTGATAGAAAGGAGGAAATGACCTGGAGAAAAATGGAGGAATGACCAAGAAACATAGTTTAATAGTCTTTGCTAGAACTTCATAAACACAAAGAGAGACACTTAAAAATTGGATCAGACAGGTTGCTTCTTGCCATTATTTCTTAATTTAAAAAACCTCCCTGAACCAGAATTTTAAATAAGAAATGACTATATTTAAATAAATGTAACTCCTTTTAGTACTTATTACCTGATAAATATCTTTAACAATTGAGATATACAAGCATAGTTTATTTTTTAAAACTTGTGGTAGGTTACCAGGAAAGTTTACTTTTAATAACTGTTTTTAATATTATGTTACAAAAAATGGCTTTGTGCTCCCTCTGTTGGCATTTTAGCAGTGGCTAACTCATAGATTCTGCTTTTGGAGACCCTTGCTGTAGCTGATTGCTCTGGAAGCTGAGTGAGGGGGTGGGAGGGGTTCGGAAGGTGGGAGTTGTTAGGGTGGGAATGATTTGTGTCATTAATTAAACTCATATTCCCATTGTATGCAAAACTACATTTCCTAAAATTGATGCAGAGAGCAGAAGATATTTGGTGATAGAGCAGAGATTACCCTAAGATTTTTTGCTCAGAATTTATAATGTACTCCTCCAAAGAAAAGCTATTGCTATTATTGAAGTAGGTCACTAAATGTGTTGATTCAATAATTAATTTTCTCTCTTTTTAAAATTGTGTTTATCCTTTTTAGAGATAAAAAGAAAATACTTCACTGAACTTGGATCTGAAAAACTTTTTGGGTTCATTGATTTTTTTTTTTTTTTTTTTTTAGAAAGCAGATACTGGTTTTATTTTTTATTGTGTCTAAGTTATTCTTCTAAATTCCATAAAAGCAAATAAGTTGCTAAATCAAATTTAAAGAAAGGGAATTTTTCTGATTTTAAGACACACCAAGCTGAATGTACTGTTTTTTACAAATCCACTTTGCACACTTAACATGTGTGCATTTCTCTATCTATCAACACTAGCCAACTATTTCTTTAAAAAAATCCGTTTCTTTGGGAACTGAATCAAGTTGTGGGGATGTTGGCACAAGGTCTTCATTACCTTAAATATCTCTTAGCTGTGGTTTTCTTTTCTTTTTTTCCTTCTTTATTTTGTATTTATCAAAAAAACAGTAAAAAGAATTTAAAAATGCCGAAGAGTTAACAATAACTATACAGAGGATAATAATCATAAGCATGACTTATCAAGGGTGGAAATGCAAATAAGATTACTACACATATATTTTCTTTGTGTTCAGCTTTCCCTCTGAATTTTTTTTCCATCCCTGTATAT
>PVIH01008787.1:0-87806 GCA_004025045.1 Sigmodon hispidus | reverse complement strand
AAAAAAAAGAACAACAGAAGATGGGGAGGAGGAAAAGGAAGAAAGAGAGAGAGAGACAAAGAGAGAGAGGATGGGAGGGAAAGACACACACACACACACACACACACACACACAGAGAGAGAGGACACATCAGCCAGAAGTAGCCTTGCAGAGATTATGGCAACCATGTTCATTATCCCTTCCCCATAAACTCAGTCCTTTTTATATATAGATCAAAGGGTGAAATGTAAGTATTCCAAGGCCAGCATTCACCTGGGACAGAGTAGAGCTACTGCCACGCCCCTGGGTGTGGCTATGCAAACATAGGCCCACCAGCCCTCTTAAAGAAAGTGCAAAACCCAACAACCATGGCCCATGTCTAGTATTGTGGGGGTGCTGGGGATCAAATCCAGGACCTCTTCCACGCTAAGCAAGCACTCTATCGGCTGAGCTACATCCCTAGTCCCTGTTGCATCCCTTTGGCTTCCTCTTATTCTTCTTCCTCTATAGCGCAAGACCCAGGATTCAGCTGGCCAGAGTAGGGGGAAAGACCTCCAGGCACCAGAGTATTTCCAGAGTCTCATCTAACCTTGACAATTCCTTATGAAAGAGGCACAAAGGGCCTACACCATCACCAACATAGCGGGTAGGAATTGAGGCAGAAAGTCAGACTCAAACTGTGTGACTCCAGATATCTCATGATTGCCTCCTCTGTCAACATTTGCTGAACAGACTCACACCCTTCAAGGCCTCGGTCTATCTCGTCTATCTCAAAATGCTTAGCAGTAGTCACAGCCAACCTATGCCAGGCCACTCCTCAGAAAGACATTCTCCTTTATTTGGGTGCTGGGTGTGTTCATTGTCTCTGGATAAATCCTTAATTAGCTGCCCTGGCTGTATTTGCATAATGGATTTCACTTTGTTCTTAAGTTAATGGTGTTTTTGTAACAGAACAGTAACCTCTTGGTTCACAGCCATTAAAATAACTGCCACCCTGTAGGGTAGAGCCAGGGTTATGTAACGGAGTTCAGTTAAAAGTTCAGAGGAGCAAAGAGCTGCAGGCAGATTTCTGCTTCTTTCTTTGGGATTGTCTGAAGGCTCAGTGATTGGGAAGCCTTTAAGTTTGGAGAGAAACGCAGGGTAACAGCATTACTGCAGGGTGACTTCTTGGCGAACTGCCTGGTCCATGGAGCACCCTCATTTTGTTCCCAGGAGATAATACATGAATAAAATGCATTTGTGGGTTGTCATGGGGGTGAGGTTCCAGCATAAAAAGATAAGATACTAAGATAGGAGAGATGGTACAGTGGTTAAGGGTACTTGTTGCTCTTGAAAAAAGACCCAGGATCAGGGCTGGAGAGATGGCTCAGCGGTTAAGAGCACTGTCTGCTCTTCCAGAAGACCCGGGTTCGATTCCCAGCACCCACATGGCAGCTAACAACTGTCTGTAGTTCCAGTTCTAGGCAAACACCAAGGCAAATAAATAAATAAAGTTTAAAAAAGAAAAAAAGAAAAAGATCCAGGATCAATTCCTGGCACCCACATTGCAGCTCTCCATATCTGTAACTCTATTTTCAAGGTGTGATGGCCTCCTTTGACTTCTCTGGGCACCAGGCACCAAGTACACATGTAATGGTACCTACACATATGTAGGGAAATCATTCATATACAAAATACACATAACTAATTTTTTAAAGTTAGCACACACAAAAGAATATACAGCTGTTTCTTCCATCTTGACCCAGGTCCTATAAGATGATTCCAGAAGGTTCTGTGCAGGTCTGCCCTGCTCTAGATATCTGCCCACAGTGGTTCTTTAAGTTTTCAAAACACAACTTGTACTAGCCTTGGACACAGGGTCTCACTCAGAGCTGGCAGGAACCAGCAGAGCTGGCAGAAGGCTTCCATATGACTGGTGCCTTCTTCCTAG
Source organism: Sigmodon hispidus (assembly GCA_004025045.1). Taxonomy (NCBI): domain Eukaryota; kingdom Metazoa; phylum Chordata; class Mammalia; order Rodentia; family Cricetidae; genus Sigmodon; species Sigmodon hispidus. Next base: position 85,897 of record PVIH01008787.1, on the reverse strand, counting down.
GCCTGTGTCCCCCTCCAGTTGCATTTCAAGTTCATCTTATGGCGTTAAATATTCAAAGCGCCTGGAGGGGTGGAACACCTACATTCAAGGTCTTCACTTCCTCCCTTGCCCACCTGCGCAATTGGGTTCCGGCCTCATGCTCCAGCTGGGCCCACGTCTGATAGCATTCATCCATCATCCTTGTGTAGAAGTCCTCTGGATAAGCCTTTCTGATTATGCGGCTCTGTCCGTGTGAGCTTCCTCGGGAATGTGGAAGAAAGAACTAGAAGCACAGGACAAGAGACAGTGGGAGGCACTTTCCTCTCTTCAACCTTTTAGGGGTTCTCTCATCCTCCAAGTGGGTTCTTTTTTCTAATCCTGGGATCGAACCTCTGGCCTTGCACACACTAGGCAAGCATTGTGCAGCTGAGCCCTAGCCTTGGCTCTCTTTTTACTTTTTGAGATATGGTCCTGTTATATAGCATAGGCAGGCCTTAAACTTGTAATCCTCCTGCATCAGCTTCCCAAGCACCTGGAATTTTAGCCCACCCCACCCCCACTCCCCACCCTCCCTAGCAATTTTCAAATATCTTCGTACAGCCTTCCAGTGCCTCCTGACGGCCCACTGACTGACAAAGCAATCAGTCAGAAGCACTGTGTTCCCGTTTGCAGACAGCCCTCACAGCCACTGGTCCCTTTCTTAGTAAACCTTCCGTCTTCCACTAAAATCCCATTAGACCTAGAGAAGCAGAACTAGAAGGACTCCTCCAGATTATGCCAATCTAGCCCCTTGGTTTTATGGATCAGAAAAAGGATGCCTGCCATCTCACTGTCTCTTCTGGTTACTCAGAATAAGGGAACCACCTTGGGATTGGGGTGGGGATAGGGGTGTGTAATAGGGATGTAACAGGAATCCCTCGGGCTTTGGGCAAATGGATAGAGACATTGGAGACAGTTTCTAACTGTTCCAGGAAGAGTAAGCGGTAACAGGGTAACAGTGCGGAGCTGCTGGCAGATGAAAAGGGAGAAGCCACTGAAATAGAAAACTCCCTGTGATGGACGCTGTAGGCCCCTCCCCTGAGGGGTCCTGAAGCTTCCTGTGCCACCCTCATTTACAGGAGTCATGTGACCGCCTTTCTTTCAAGGAAAAGAAAACCTGAGTCTTAGTTCCTGTGCATTGAGCAAAGAGACTATTACCCAGAGGCTCCTGCTAGGTTCTGAAAACGCAGGGAAAACACAAGGAAAAACTCTTCCTCCGAAGCTGGCACATCAGCCTTTGCCTTGAGGCAAAACTGTCTTTATTTAAGGTTACTCAGAGCAGAACGGATTCTTTCTCTGGACTGGATCAACCGTTTGAGCACAGAAAAGACAGGGTAGAAAGAATGAAGAGGAGTGAGACACTTCTTGATCAGGGCAAGATCTGAGAGGTGGTAAAAAGAATAGACCAAGAAACTTCACATGGACTTGAGGGTGGCATTCACGTGAAGTAGCTAAGCTATAAAGTTCACGGAGTTTGTGACGTCCAGCCTTTTGGCTTTACCCATAGCCCACAACTTCTAGAAAGCTCTCCCTGGGTGAGGAAAGAAGAAGTCTTGCGCAGCAAAAGGGCAGAAGGGGCAGTGTACCTGCTCCAGCAAGAGGACTCTCTTCGAGTGTTTGGCCAGGTGGTATGCGGTGAAACAGCCCTGGATGCCTGCTCCGATCACAATAGCATCCCAGAGACCTTTCTGAGCAGCCATGATGGCCGCTTAGCCTTCCAGCCACAAAGCCCACGAAGGAGAATGCAAACAAAGGCACTTCTAGGCTGGAGGAGGAGGAGGAGGAGGAGGAGGAGGGCAAAGTCCAGCTTGGCCAGAGTTCCCACAATCCCCTGGTGCCCGTGTCCTTGTTTTTCTTTCCCTCCCAAAAGCATGGTACAGGGCTCAGCCTCCGCCCCTGCAGAGCAGAGCTGGGTAGACTGATTTGTGAGGTTTAGCCCAGCTCAGCTGCCAGCCTCACCCTTGTATCCCCTAGCTAGCTATTCTTGGCTCAATTATTGTCATGCAAATGGGCTTCTTCCAATGCCACCTTCCTGTCTCATTATGATCTTTGTCTCAGGACTTCGGCCCTGGAATTTCAATGCCTCCTAGACCAAGCTGGGCACCAGGAATGCTGCCTCCCCTGCTGGCTTTCTTCTCCACAGCTTGATTTCCTCTAGAGATCTACAGGGCCAGCTAAAAACTTGGCAGGATGCCCAGGGCCTGGCCCTCCTCCCTGGTGGGTGGTGAGGTCAGGGGGTAGAGGCAGGGGCCAATTGGGAGGGCAGTTTTGTGATTATGAAATCATTCTCAGTGTGTTTTACGTTCATGTTGAAAATGGAGAATAAATGATCCTAAAGAAAAGCAAAGCAAAGGGTAAAGGACAGTAGGAAGAACCTTGTCCTCAGGTGCACAGGGAACCAGGCGCCAGCCCAGCACACGCAGGGGACACGTGTAGAGAAGCCTCTCCTGTGCCAGGCAGCAGACTCAATGGGTATTGTTACAGGCACTGGGGACAGAGCCAGGGTTGGCAGGTCCTTATTCTTACACAATTTGGAGGTCCATTTTAAGTTAAAAGGAGAAAGCGACTGGAAGTCATAGCTCAATGGTAGAGCATTGCATTTGGTATGTTTGAGGTCCCGGGTTCAATCCTCAGCAGTAAAAATAAAAGAGAAAAAAAATTAGTCATGCAAAATTAGATGGCAGGACTTAGGAGAGACCCCTCAGTGAGGGAGCCCTGTGGTTGAAGTTTTATTAGCTTCCTGGTAAATTTGCCTCTGAATACATTATCTCATTAAATTCTCATTTTTGTGTGTGTATTTTTATCCTCATTTTTGGCAGAATGAAGATAGCCTCAAGTTCTTTATCTGTCTTCCCACCACACGTTTGTTTGACAGAACACAGTGACTGCCACACTCTTTCTGGCCAAGGTCTTTGGGCAACTTTCTCTTCTCACTTTAGAGAACTCGTTTTTAGACCTGAACCACCATGTTAGAAGCTGAGCCACACTGTGAGAAACAGCAGATGAAGAAGTCCCAGGGTGACACAGAGTGTTACACATAAGAGAGAAGCCATCTTGGATCTCATGTACAGACTAACTAAACACCCCTGAGTGACCCAGTCAGAGCCATGTGACTCAGCATCAGTATTCTCTGATTTTGTGAGGTAAAATAAAATACTTGTTTTTAGACACTAACTTTTGAGAATTATTGTTTATGAAGTCATAACTAATACCATTTATTAGGATCTGCTCAAAGCTCCATATGCAGTATATCTAGATGCTGAGACATGAACCCAGGTGTGTCGACTCCAAAATTCACTTGTTCTGTTTTTATTCCTTTTTTGGATACCAGGCCTCATGCATTGCTTAAATGGCTTCCAACTTGCTTTGCAGCAGTAGATGACCTTAACTTTCTGGTTCTTCTGCCTCCACATCCTAGGAGTGAAGACCCTAGCATGCTATTTGGTTCAAAATGATGCTGGGAGCCTGGCAGTGGTGGTGGCACGCCTTTAATCCCAGCACTCGGAAGGCAGAGGCAGGTGCATCTCTGAATGCAAAACCAGCCTGATCTACAGAGTGAATTTCTGGATAGCCACAGCTACAAAGAGAAACCCTGTCTTCAAAGAAACAAAACTAACTAACAAAAAATAAAACAAAAAAATCTTGCTGGGGATCAAACCCAGGGTTTCATGAATGCTAGGCAAAGTACTCTATCAACTGAGTCTCATGCCCGGCCTCAGGACGCTTCCCTTTCACTGCAACGCTACAGTGACAATTTATCAGAGTTTATAGTCAAGTTTTTGATCTCAATATTTTTCTGGTTTTAAGATGGCATACATTAGGGGCTGGAGAGATGGCTCAGTGGTTAAGAGCGCCATCTGCTCTTCCAGAGGACCCGGGTTCGATTCCCAGCACCCACATGGCAGCTAACAACTGTCTGTAGTTCCAGTTCCAGGTAAACACCAAGGCAAATAAATAAATAAATAAATAAAGTTTTTTTTTTTTTTTTTAAAAAGTAAATAAAGATGGGGTATAAAAATGGCTCAGCGGTCAGAACACCCTCTTCTGGCTGGGGGCAACCCACACACAGAAACAAACAAACAAACAAAAAAGATGGCATACGTTAAAGAGAGAAAACAGTGATGCAGGGTGCACATACGACTTCACCTCAGTACAGTGGCTGACTGAGGCCCTCAGCAACACTTCTATTCCATAGACAACCTCCAGAGTAGCCTTAGCAACCAGCTGTGTTCTGGCCAGCCCTTCCTTCCCGAATAACATAGGAGCCCAAGGAGGGACTGCTGCTACCTGACTAGACTTTTTTGTTTTCCAAAGAGAAAAAGAAAAAAGAAGAAAAATCCTTCTGGGGTCTAAAGGCCACACCATTCTGTCTCCTCTCCCCTTAGAAGGCAAGACAGCATCTGCCTCACCACTGGATAGATCCCTTACAGTAAGATAGTAGCAGATATAACCAAGAAATATATGGTACCCTGAGTCTGTAAGGGCCTGATAGAAATATATAAGATCAGCCCCTGGATTTCTTATGAGATGTCAGCGGAGATGAACAGCTTGCACGCAAGGAAAAGCAGGCAATAAATCCTTACATGGACGTATGCCCAGTTTCACCAGCAGTCAAAGAGAAGGGAATTAAATAACTCTAAGGTACTATTATGTGTCTATTAAATAAACAAAAATAAAAACGATACAACCTTATTATGCTGTCCATGTTGCAGGTGGCAATTCAGATTGGATTCTGTGGAATGTTCTGGGGCCATGCACAATAGGATAAAACAGTTCAAACATTCTGACCTAGAAATTCTAGTTGACAAACTATACCCCCAGGGGAGAAAAAGGCATTTATATGAAGGCATGCATATCTATGCTCTTATAACATTAAAAAAAAATGAAACAATCTAACAACAGGGAACAGCTAAGCAAACACTGACATATTGACATACTGCAGTATCGTGTGGCTATTCCAAATGGCAGAAATGCTTTGTAGAAATGCAGATATGAAATTGATACAGAGACACAGAACACATGACACACACTGATCACAGCCATGACTCCTGTGCATACTGATCAGAAATCTAAGATGAAATTGGTGAGGTAATTGAGCTTAATGCTCATTAGTCCCATATTCTATAAAAATGGTGCCTCCATTCATAATTTGTAAAAGGAGGAGAAATCCCTGGGGGCAGCAGAGGCTTCATGTCTCGCTGGTCACTGCTTCCCGGGGCCTGGGAAGTTCTTTCTTTGTTCTAATCCCACTTCTTTCTCTTACCGACATTGTTCAGTCCTCCAGGGAAGCTGCCAAGCCACTCTGTATTCCCCCACCCTCTTTTAATATAATATCCCTTCAGAGATAAAATGAGAATCCCATTTCCCTGCCCCTGCTTCACAAGCCTGCCCTGGATTCCTGGACGCAAGCATTCTGTTTCTTGTTAAGAATTTCAAACGGCGGCTCCACCGAAAGCAGCCGCTGGCCACGGCCCAACCTTGAAATGAAAAGCAAATCTGCTTCTAAAGGCTTCCCCTTCTCAGAGGATTGCCCGTCCTTGCAAATGTCCTGACAGGAGCAGGCAGAGAGAAGTGATCCCCTCAAATTCCATTTTAACACCCATTCTGGATCGGAGGACTATTAAAGGGCGAGCCAACATCCCTACACCTTGCTGCTTGTGTGTGTCAGCAATCGCGGCTCGTGTCCTGGGGCAGAGACGCCAAGGGTGTGAGTGAGGCTGAACTGCTCATCCGATAGCTTGATTGACACTTTGCAGACAGAGGTGGAAGAAGCGAGCCAGGGAAGCAGCAAGCTGTACAGCTCAGAAATAATGAGAGGACCCAAATGGAGAGAGAGCGTGGAATAAACAAGAGAGCGAGGAAGGGAATGGGAGAACTGTCTGCTCTTTTCTTCCCTGCCCCACTTTGCCAAGGAGCTGAAGCAGAGGGCAAGGAGGCAGGCAGGCAGGGATGAGCCCTACCCTGAGGGCAGATCCTGCGCGCTGCCCGGGGTGCCTGGGATCCTGAAAGCTCAGAGGATGCTGGGTGTGGGAACGCAAAGAACAGGCTTTGTGAGTGCTTTCCATACATCTCTGACCCGGTGGCTGTCCTATTGTTGATCACCCCCCTCTTCGGTTCTGCTCCCCTTAGGTCAGGTCATCCAGCCCAGCTCTTTAAATGGCAAATCGAGACAAGTTACTCCCCGTTAAAATTTTCTCCATACCTACCCTTTTCTATTAGGATAAAAGCCTTACCTCCTTAGCTTGGCACCCCCGCAGCTCCACCAACTGACCCTTTCCCACTGAACTCTTGGGACCCTAGCAACGCAGAGTGGAGAGAGGATCCAGTACTCACCTGATTATTTCAAACTCCCAGACACCCCCAAGCAGATGCAGTTTTCCCTATACTGTCCGCCTATCCTGCAGAGTCCTCGATAATACACATATTGTACTGTAATTGTTTGCATGTCTGCCTTCCCCCTACGCCTCTTAAAAGGAGGGAGTCTTCTATTGTCATTTTTCATAGGTAATACATACACATGGAACAACAGTAAAATGTACAAAAGAGAACACTGTGGAAAGAATCTCCTTCCCACCCATTCCCAGAGCTCAGTTCTATCAGATGCAACACTGTTACTATTGTCTTTTGTGTCTTTTCAGAGATGTTCTGTGAGTATACAAACATGCTTATACAGTGTGTACTCTGTGTGTGTGTGTGTGTGTGTGTGTATGTGAGAGAGAGAGAGAGAGAGAGAGAGAGAGAGAGAGAGAGAGAGAGAGAGAGAGAGATCCTATATAATATCCTGATGGTTTCAATTCCTTTATCTCGGCAATCCACATCAGTCATAAGGAGTTGGCATGTTTTTTGTGATGGCTGTTTGGTATAGACGATGCCGTATTTGGCACAGAGACAGCACCTTACATGCTAGTGATAGGTGACAGGGTTCTCTGGATATAGCAGATGCCCTGGATTCCTAGGATCCTCTGGCTGTTCTGGTACTGGATGTTCAGCAAGGGAGAGTTATCTTCTCCCTGAGCTGCCCAGGACAGTCTCCACCTCGAGGTGGTGATTGCAGAGACCAAGGCTCTTGCTTCCTGATGCCCCTTCTGATTTTGTGTTTATTAAAAGGCAGCTGTGAGAGGCATCTCTACAGCAGTGAAATCTTTAGGCTGATTCCAGGGAAGGCAGATAAATGAAAGTCCTGGGAATTAGGACTGACAGCTCTGAGAAAATATTAAATCATTTTTTTTTCATCTGACAGAGTTAGGACACAACGATAAAAGGGTACTTTCCAGCCTGGCATGGTGGCACACACCTGTAATCCAAATACTTGAGAAGCTAAGACAGAAGGATCAGGAATTCAAAGCCACCCTCAGCTCCATGGCAAGTTTGAAGCTAGCCTGGGCTTCACAAGACCCTAGCTTTGGGGGTGGGAGCATTACATACTCTCAATAGCCACGGAGGCACATGTCTGAGTGAAAGGCTGGCAGAAAATTTGCCACTTCAAGTCCAGCCTGAGATACAGAGAAAGGTCTAGTCTCTAAAAACCAAGGACTGAGGGTTACAACTGAGCGTAAGGGTCCTTGAGGAGCAGAAACAAAATCCTGTTTGAACCCTATGCATGGAGGGCCAAGGGGAGTCTCAGAGTTCACTGGGATAAGGAAATACCCTAAGAATGAGGTAGGATTTTGTTTGGTTTTGGTTTTTGAGGCAGTTTCTCTGTGTAGCCCTAGCTGTCCTGGAACTTGCTCTATAGACCAGTCTGGCTTTGAACACAGAGATCCACCTGCCTCTGCCTCCCAAGTGATGGTATTAAAGGCATATGATACCACCACCCAGCTGAGGCAAGATTTTTATTTAAGAAAAAACTTCCCCTAAGATCACTAAATCTTTTTTTTTTTTTTTTAATTTATTTGTAGAGATGGTTTGCCTATATGTATGCATGCATGTCACAAGTTCAGCTGGTGACCTTAGAAGCCAGAAGAGTATGTTGGATCCTCTCAAACTGGAGTTACAAATGTTTGTGATCTGCCATGTGGGTGCTGGGAACTGAATCTGGGTCCCCTGCAAAAGCAGCCAGTGCTCCTAACTATCAAGTTATCTCTCCAGCCCCATACACTGAATCTTCTTGTCCTTACCTCCAGGTCTATCTCAGGAACATTTCTCCCACTAAAGACCATTCCATTGAAGTTCAGTGAACATCAGGGGGAGGGACAAGCCTCTGAGAAGTATCCCATCATCCCTGTGGAGGTGAGACAGTGTCAAGGACTGAGACTCTGTCAGCAGCCTCCCTCTGGCACCTGATTTTCCTTGCCTTTCCCAGTCTCCGTAGCCTGACAACACTGTTTTGCTATAATACAAGGAGTTCCCTGCCTGAGGTTCCCTGGACTACCCAGCCAACATGAACCAGGCTGCCTGACTGCCAACTGACCTTTACCTTCCCCTGCTGTGGTAGCCCTTCAGAGCTGCATCACGTTAGGAGGAACCTTTGGCTTTTGTACTAGAGTATGAACCTAGAGCCTTGTGTTAGACAAACACTTGCCACCACTGAACTAGGCCCCAGTCCCCTTTAACTTTATTTTGAGACAGAGTCCAGGATAGCTTCAAACTCTCTCTGAAGGCCTTGCACTCATGATCATACTACCTCAGACCCCAGCGTATCTGTGATCACAGGCCCATGCTTCCATGCCTAGCAGGAACCTTCTGTCACTGCTCATAGGCAGTGGGCTTGGATTTCTAGATCCCTCACTGTATCAAGACATCAAAACAAAAACTGAGATTTGCAAGGATTGACACAGGTTTCACACACACACACACACACACACACAGGGTCATCTTTTTTTTTTTTTTTTAAAGCATTTCTTTTCTTTTTTTTTTTTAAAAAAAACTTTATTTATTTATTTGCCTTGGTGCTTGCCTGGAACTGGAACTACAGACAGCTGTTAGCTGCCATGTGGGTGCTGGGAATCGAACCCGGGTCCTCCGGAAGAGCAGACGGTGCTCCCAACCGCTGAGCCATCTCTCCAGCCCCAGGGTCATCTTTTTTAAAAAATTATTTATTTATTATGTATACAGTATACAGAAGAGGGCACCAGATGTCATCACAGATGGTTGTGAGCCATCATGTGGTTGCTGGGAATTGAACTCAAGACCTCTGGAAGAACAGTCAGTGCTCTTAACCTCTGAGCCATCTCTCCATCCCCCAGGTTCATCTTTTATTGGACATGTTAACAAAACATTTAGCCGAAAGACTAAAGCCCATGTCATCATCAGACTCCTTGCATTCTTCCTTCTTCTCTTTATTTATTTATTTATTTATTTTTTAAAAAAAACTTTATTTATTTATTTATTTGCCTTGGTGTTTGCCTGGAACTGGAACTACAGACAGTTGTTAGCTGCCATGTGGGTGCTGGGAATCGAACCCGGGTCCTCTGGAAGAGCAGACGGTGCTCTTAACCTCTGAGCCATCTCCCCAGCCCCTCTTCCTTCTTCTCTTATACTTTCTTCTCCTCAGTAGGGGCAGCAGTGGCAGAGGGGGCAGGACCATCTGCTGGTGCAGCTCCAGTGGCTGGAGCAGGTCCACCAGCTCCTACGTCGAAGATGAGACTCCCAATGCTGACTTTGACCAGGGCCTTTGCCAATAATCCAAGCCAGAAAGGCTCAACATTGACACCAGCTGCTTTAGTGAGGGCATTGATCTTATCCTCCATGACCGGCACCTCATCATCGTGAAGGATGAGGGCGGAGTAGATGCAGATGAGCTCAGAGATGGATGCCATGTTGCCGACTGCACAGTGCTAGTCTCCAGATGAAGTGAGGGCCTCACCTCAACTCAGCCTTAGCTTCCTTGGAAGGACCGAGCACCTTGGTGACACAGGTTTTTAAGGAAAGGGTGTTTCTACCCTCTGATCTCTCATGCTAGTCTGTTAACACCTTGCTATATCATTAACTGTTCGAGGCTTGAAAGGTGTCCTGAATGTAGAATTTTCCATGGCTTACTGGCATGGTTGGCCTAAATAACCGTGCTTACCATGGCCAGGCTTCCAGACTTGGTTCTGGTTCAATCGCTGAGCTTCAGAACATAAACCCTCCAAGATGGCCTCCGTTTATTCTGCTCTCATTTTATCCAGTCCCCTTCCTTCCTAGATATTGATGGTGGAAAAAGACAGTGACAATTGTCAGCACAAATGACCACCTTTCTTCTTGGGCAGCAAAAGTGGGGATCTCATCATAAAGCCAACAGGAGCCAGCTTTGTGCAAGGCAACCAGGCTTCGGCTGGTGGTCCATTATGCATGGCCACTAAAGCACCATCAGGAATTGAAATAAGTGCAGAAGAAATTTTGCTGAGGAGATTACCTTTAGGAAATCACTGTATCTGTTGAAAAGAAGGCCATGTTGATAAGGTGTGGGTGTAGGCTGTGGCCCCAAGGTTAATTGTCTTTAGCTGAGACAGGGTCCTGTTTCCTACATATGTTTTGAAGAATGGGGTATATAATGACCCACCACCCCAAATAGTACAGAACACCTGAGAATTTCAGTGTAGTGTTCATCTACCCCCTTCCCAGCCCCATGCAGTACCTAACCTCTCTAAATAAAGTGTTGAGCAAATGTTTAAAGAAAATCAGGTTTTTCTTGGTTCTTGTAATAAGAAGCGCCAGTAGCTGCCTCTGGGGAGTGGAGCTGGGTGGAATCTTGTTATGTATAGAAAAGGCTTAGAAGGCAATGCTGTGCAGAACAGTGTGGTCCTGGTGGGACCAGGAATAGGCCCTGGGCTGTTCATCAGCTTCCTCTCTACAGCCTCACTCAGCCACAGCCCGTTCTTGGCTTAGATGGAATCTGAATCCACAAAAAGCTAGAGAGCAGGTGAAAGGTCATGAGCAGTGTCTGGAAATTTCAAGAATATAAAGAAAAGGAGGTTGTGGGGACCCATGCTGGGCTTCATCTCACTAGCAGGGTTCTCCACAGAACCTTAAAAGGAGCCTGCTGGGTTCTCAGTGGCATGGTGAGTTGTAACCAGCTGCTACCAGCTCCCTGCCTCCTCATGGCTGACAGCCCCTCTCCTCCCAATGCCCCCCCAGTCTTTTCTCTATACCCTCCCCCCACTCCCTGGCAGTCTCTCCCTTTGCACATTTGTCCACCTTTATTTGCTTGCTGTTTAGGGGGGCAAGAGAAAGAAAGGTTTAGAAAAGACATTGGGATGATTCCAGCTATGTTTGGAACAGAGTCTCAGGGCATCTTGCCCAGAATCCTCAAAGGAAAGAAGAAAATGGAGGTTCCTGGAATGGGCAAGGAAAGGTCTACAGGGAGATGCCTCAGAAAGCCAGAGGGATGACTCAGTGAGCAAAGGGGCTTGCTGCCAAGCCTGAAGATCCAAGTTCGAGCCCCTGGACTCACAAGATAAAAAGAATTCCTGAAAGTTGTTTTCTAACACACACACACACACACAGACATCCACATGCACACACACAAATAAAAATAAGTAGAAAAGAAGGGAGGGAAGAAGGACGGACGGATGGACAGATGGACCTGCCTATTGACTTCACAGGGCTATTGCTGGTGAAGAGCTGAGATACCTATGAAGTGGGCACTATGAAACCCATAGCAAGCATTCGTGACAAGGTCATGATGAGAACAAGTCCTCTGAGATGTCCAGAAACAGCTTGAATTTTTTATTACATTTTTATTTGTGTATGTGGGGGTTCCTTAATGAGATTTGGTGCCCTCTTCTGCTCTTCAAGCAAACATACAAGCAGAATACTGTATACATAATAAATAAAAAGAAAGAGAGAGTTCCAGGCCAGCCAGGACCACACAACTGAGACCCTGCCTTAAAACAAAGCAGTGGTTCATTCCACATTCCATGTTTCACGCCACCATGCTCTATGCTCCCACTCCTCAAAGACAGAGAAGATGGCCAACTCCTGATAGAAAATCTAAAGCAGCCCTGGGGACCTTTGCAGAAACTGTTTGATTTATTCCAGTCCCTCCTGGTATTCTGTGCTGCATCTATAAACGTCAGAGGCAGAGATGAAGTTTCCACAGCCCCAGTAGCTGCTGGTTACTGCTATTGCTCACCCAGGGTTTGCCTCCGGTTGATTGATAGGGAGCCAAGGAAACAAAAGGCCCCCAGGAGTATTGACGAAGGGAGGGGCAGCCTCTCCAGATGAGAAAGGAATCTAGAGAAGTGGAAGGGGGAAAGGGGGTGGATCTTGTCTGTCCGTCAGTGTCTAAGGAAAAGACTTAACTGTGTGAGAAATACCTTCTACTTAGGTGAAGAGAGAAGATGCATCTTTAATCAGAGCAAGCCAGTCTTTTTTTTTTTTAAAAAAAAAAAAACTTTATTTAATTATTTGCCTTGGTGTTTGCCTGGAACTGGAACTATAGACAGTTGTTAGCTGCCATGTGGGTGCTGGAAATCGAACCCGGGTCCTCTGGAAGAGCAGATGGTGCTCTCAACCGCTGAGCCATCTCTCCAGCCCCACAAGCCAGTCTTTTAAGAGTCTATATCACAGCCTGACAGAAGGCAAGAGCTTCAGTCTTTCTAACTTGCAGGCTCTCTTTCTCGAGGAACACCTGGGGCAAGGAAAAGGTTGGCAGAGATTTAGAACCCAAGAGGCCCTGGAGGAGAATGTAAAGAAAGGAAAAGTAAGAAGATCCAGGAGGTGGCACACTAAAGACAGGATCCCCATTCACTGAACCCATAGCTGAGACTGGGGACAAAGCACCACGTCAGGCAGAAGCCCTTTTGTAGACCTGCCTTCTGCATTGGCCCTCTGTACCTTTGAGGATCTCTGAATCTGGCATGTTGTTGCTTATGACCAGTTCGTGCAGTCCCAGCCAAGCACACAGGAAGACATCAGTCAATGAGAGACATTTAAAAGTTGTTTGTAATTTTACCTTTGTCTGCTTCCTTTTTATTTATTTAGTTAGTTTTTAATCAAGATAGGCTGTTCTGGAACTCACGCTGTAGTCCAGGCTGGCCTTGAACTCAGAGATCTGCCTGTCTCTGGCTCCTGAGATTAATGGCCTGTACCAACACACCTGGCTGTACCCTTATTTTTAATCACACTGAACCAAATCTTTCAAACTAATGGTTATTCTCTTAAAAGTCAAACTTTCTCCACTTTAGACATCACGTGGCTGGCCAGTGTTCCTTAATGTGTGGCCCAAATCATCTTGCAGGGTGATCTGTGAAAAACCTTCAGGGTCGGTTTATAGTCCAAGCAATAAAATATCTTCTTACTTTATAGGCATTTTTTTTCCTCTTTTGCTTGCTTTGTCAGACCCAGTTCCTGTCACTATTGGCACTGCCCCCAAAACAAATGCTGAGCCAAGCAGCATTCCCGGTCAGCCTTTAAAAAAATGTGGCTATTTAATGATGGGACACAAGTTTAATTATTAGCAGAGGACAGGCGGGAATTCTCAAAGGACAGAAGAATCCCCACCGAGGTGAGAGGGGTCCTGTAGGAGTCTCCTCAACTTTCTTATAGGTTGGAATTTTTAAAAGGTGGAATAAAATTTAACAATTTATACCAAAGAATATCATTCAGCCTTTAAAAGAAGCCACTTTCAGGTGCTGGAGAGATGGCTCAGAGGTTAAGAGCACTGACTATTCTTCCAGAGGTCCTGAGTTCAATTCCCAGCAACCACATGGTGGATCACAGCCATCTATGATAATGACATCTGGTACCCTCTTCTGCATGCTATATACATAATAAATAAATATTATAAAAAGAGGCCACTTTCTGGGGATGGAGGGGCAGCTCAGTGGTTAAGAGCACTTGCTGCTTTTCCAGGGCTCAGTTCCCAGCACCCACATCGGGCAGCTCACAACTGTCTGCAATTACAGACAGCAGATCTGAACCTCTGGCCTCTGTGGGCACCTGCACTCATGTGCATGTATCCACATGCATGTTCGAGAACACAGCACACACATAAAATAAATAAAAATAAATCTTTTTAAAAGGGGAAACGAAATAGGAAGGTCACTTTCTTTCCCATCTCACAGCCTGGGTAATCACTGGGGAGGACATTGTGCTGGGTGAAGGAAGCAGACACGAGATGAAAACATTCCCTTGACAAAGGCTGTCTAGAATAGGGATTCACTGGGGTGGAAAGACGGAAGAGAGGTTCGTGGGGGTGGGTGGGGATTTTAGTTTGGGAAGATAAAAAAAGTTCTGGAGATGGTGATGTAAACAGTGTTACTTTCAAAATGATTAAATGCTAAATTGTCTTTTAAATATGCTTCATGAAAATTTTAACAAAGTTTAGATAACAAAATCCAATCTACCTTCTTCAAAAGCTGAGGAGTTGACATCAACAAAGTTTCTCAGAAGAATCCCTGACAGTGTGAGCCGGAGTCCAAAGACAAAGATCAGGATCTCTCTCCAGGGGTAAGTAGATGGTTCAGCTGGATTAACTTGAGGTGTCTAATCTTCCTGCTCTAAGGAGCTTCAGAAGGCCCCTCCTCCATCTTGACTTGGCTGCCCTGTGGTCTTTGCTCTCCCAGCTCTGGAATGTTCTACAGCCTAACCTGAGTGTCTCCCATCTAGCCCTCCGGATCTGGCCAGCTCACTCCCCTGGCAGCAAGACAAGGCTCTGGGGAGCCACAGCTTCTGCTAGCCAGGAGGCTGCTGAGGTGGCTTTTTAATCCTTGAGCCGTGCCATTCTAGTGATTGCTTTTATTAGGAAATGTAATGAAAAAGACTATATGAAGCCCCTGCCAGAAAAAAAAAAAAAGAAAAGAAAAGAAAAAAGCTAATAAGATTTTGCACCAAGTGTGGCGAGAAAAGAAAGGGTGGAAGAAGCACATTAGGAGTCAGATAATGAGATAAATGAAAGACCGCGGGGAAGATCATTTTTGCAGACTTGCTGGATGGTTGTAAAATTTTTAATTTGCTGAATTTTCTTTTTTTGTCGCCCCTGATTCTCTCCACCTCAGTCTTCTACACAGTCTCTCTGGTGCTTTGGATTCTGTCTTCGTGTGTGTGTGTGTGTGTGTGTGTGTGTGTGTGTGTGTGTGTGTGTGTGTGTGTGTGCATCCACTCCCACTGAAGCCAGGACCTGCCTCATGACTTAAGTAGGAGGCTAGGACCCACCCAGTCCCAGGACACAAGAGGACAAAGAACTGCCCCCTTCCCCCAACAGAGCCCGCTGTGATTCAGCTCCTGTAAGAAAGGGGAGGGGTGAAACTATGGTAGGAGGACAAGAGATCAAAGATCTGGGAAGTAAGGAGGAAGAGAAAGCCCCCGCTGCTCCCGCAAATCGATTCTCTGCAATGCCCGCCTCCCCGTCTGTGCTCCAAGCTCCTAAGCAGAATGCTGCCTCCATGGGATGCTGGGCCTGAACAGAAGGGCCCAGGAGCACTGGGCAGACAGGCAGGCCAGGCTGGCAGAACCACTGGGTCTGATTTGTTCTACAGGGAGGCCCTGCATTCCCAGGACACTCTCCCCCATCTCTCTCCAAAATCTCCACTCTATGCTTGCTTCAGTGGACTCCTGGCTCCTCCTCAGCACCTGAGGATTCTGGGACGTTGCTTCACAGCTGTGTCTAAGATGCAGTTCTCAGCTTCAGCTGGTTCATCTGAGAGTAGATTTGATGGGTAGCTTCCCTGGTGGGAGCAGGTTGGGGTATGGGAGTCTGAAATGCTCAGGATGGAGACACATTAGACTGTTAGGAAAATCACTTGGTCCTACCCTAGAGGAGATAATCTCGTTTCCCTCCAAGAGAAGCAGTCTCTTTATATTCAGCCTCCTGTGAATACACCACCAGTTTCCTAAAGGATAGGCATGACCTGTCCCAGCCACCATATAGAGACAGAAAAGCCATAAAAGTTCCTGAGGATAAAAGGACCTGTTAGAAACAAATAAACAAAACAAAACAAAACCAACCAACAATAAAAATAATCTGACCAGCCTGGCTTGTAATCCCAGCACTCAAGAGGTAGAGAAAGCAGGAGTTCAAGGTCATCCTCTGCTGCTTACTGAGCTTGAAGCCACTTTGGGCTACAAGAGACACCCCCAAAACCAAAAAGATCTGGCCACATCTGATATCTGTCAACAGAATTCTGGGAAGTAACCAAAAAGCCTGCAGGGATGAGAAGTGTGACTATGGAGCCCCAGCCAAAGTAGACAGAAGTAAACAAGAGGCCAGGGAAGGGTTAGGCGGATCGGATTGGAAACAGAAGAGTGAGCCTTCCCAGAGAAGAAGATAGAATCATTCTAAGGCCAGGTGGGAAGAGAATGGCTACATGATCGAGGGGAGGCTAGCAATGAAAGCTAATCATAGCCAAACATGATTGTGCACACACACACAGTCCCACCCTTTCAGGAAGCTGAGGCAGGAAGGTCTCTTGAGCCCAGGAGTTAGAGGTAAGGGAGCCTGGGCAACATAACAAGACCCTATCTTTAGGGGGAAAAAATCATAAAATATACACGGTGTAGCTTGTGTTCTGAGCACTACTTTGGAGACCTGAAAACACTTACTGAATTGTCGCCCAGATCTTGAAATGTCACTGTGAGCATCTCCATCTTATACATGATGAAACTGAGGCATAGGAAGAGGATGAAAAGAAGACCCTGGAGGCCTTCCATTGTCTGGGCTTCTCATATCTCTCTTGTTCCCTGCGGTACAGGACAGGAGTGCCAGAGCACTGCAGGCTACTTGGCAAAGCAGTGGCAATGCAGTTAAGAATGTGAACTTCCAGAGACTGGAGCATTGGCTCAGCAGCTAAGAGCACTTGCTGCTTTTCTGCTGGACTCAAGTTCAGTTTCCAGAATCTACATGGTAGCTCACAGCCATCTGTAACTCCAGTTCTGGGGGATCTGACACCCTCTTCTAGCCTCCATGGTGCATGAACATACATGCAGGCAAAACACTCACACATAAAATAAAATTATTAAAAGTGAAGATTGTTTTAAATGTAAAGCTTCAGAGGCCCCCTCTTAACTACCAGAGAGGCCTTGGATAGAATCTTTAGTGCTTAAGCACCTCCTTACAGAGACACAAAGAATGGATCACGCATGTAGATTAAAACACAGTACTAGCCCCTGAGCCTGGGCGTGGCTTCTCTGCTTGCTATGAGATGAAAGAAGCATCTTGGGTGCTTAGCAACCAGCCAGCCTCAACTTCCCACCTCTCCCCTCCCCCAAGAAACACTGGAGTAGGGACCTCCCAGGAACCAGCTTAAGGGCATACAGGCTCTCCCAAGGCCCCCAACGCACGCAGTACAGCCCCCTCACTCTGACCTGTAAACCCTGGAAGTTCCCAGGCTCTGGGAGCAGCCCTTGGTGTTAAGGCTCCTTGAATTATTCCAGGAAGTATGTGTCACCACTCACCTCCCCAGCCTCCCTTTCTCCCCCAAACCCTTGTTTTTCTCTTTATGGAGAGGGCACAAATTAAGCAGAAAGGAAAATGTTGACAGTTCTGAGCCCTCCCTTGCTGGGGATAAAGAGAAGTACGTTAACGGTTGAAGCTTTAGGCGGATCAAACACAGTTTGTGAGATGCTTCAAATGTATTATTCATCTCACCAATGAGATGCAATCTTGGACTTTCTTCCCCCACCCCCACCAAGAGGAAACCTTGGCTACTATGGAGATGCAGGGCTCCGGAGGAGGGAGGCACTTGCAGAAAGCCATCTTTCCATGTAAGTCAACAAGTCTGTCTTGTGTCCATCTTGTTTCTCTCTGAACATTTCCAAATGACACAGATTTACTCGCTAGAAAGCTGAAGGGCCTAAGGTTATAGGCAAGACACAGAATAGGGTGTTTGGGATCAGAAACAAGTCTGATTTTGATATTTACAGGGTACAGGAGCTAGAGATATTGGTTCTACACAGTCTTCTAATGTGCCATATGAACTTGATCAGATGAGACTTCAAAAGGAGCCATCTCAGCTATGCCTCTAGCTCTGTGATCTTAACTCATGGATAATAGAATTAGATTTTCCATATCTAGTTCCCTAGATGGTAAAAGACCTGGATCTGTCCAGGCTACCTAACACTTTGATGTTATAACTTAGACTCCTGAAGGCCCCTGTCCCTCATGCTGAGAGATTTATACCCCAGGTTCCACCAACTTCCCATCTAGCCACCAAGACTCCCCTGGCACCTACCAGTGACCTAGAGAAAAAAATGCCCAGGACTAGGGCTGTGGCTCAATGGTAGAGCACTTGCCTACCAAGTGTAAATCACTGGGTCTGATCCTCAATATAAAGGAATAAATATATGGGGCTGGAAGGATGGCTCAGCGGTTAAGAGCACTGGCTGCTCTTCCAGAGGTCCTGGGTTCAGTTCCCAGCACCCACATGGCAGCTCACAACTGTCTGTAACTCCAGTTCTAAGGATGTGGCACCCTCACACAGACATACATGCAGACAGAGATTAATGCATATAAAACAAAAATAAATAATGAAATGAACAAATCAACAAATAACATGCTGTCATGGGGAAGAAAAAAAAAAAAAAAAAAAGCCCAGCCTCTCCTGCTTAGTATCCCTAACTTGACACTTGGCCTGTGATGAGTCTGATACTGGGGCCTGGGCCAGGTGCTATTGGTGGAGCTAGAGATTAGAACAACCTAGAAGGAAAGAACTTTGACACTGCAGATCAAAAAACCTCACAAAGTACATATATACCTTATTTTTTTTTCTTTTCTTCCTCTAAAATAATATTTTTAATTTTCAGGCAGGGTCTCACTGTGTATGTGCCTCCTCCCTTAGGTTTCTGAGTACTGAGGTCACAAATGTATAACATTGCACAGAGCCCTGCCCCCTCTCTGACAGGGTTTCACTATGTAACCCTACCCACCTCTACTGCTGTGTTACCACACCCAGTTCTATAGGCTCTCTTACCCA
The DNA here is from genome assembly GCA_004025045.1 of Sigmodon hispidus. NCBI lineage: Eukaryota > Metazoa > Chordata > Mammalia > Rodentia > Cricetidae > Sigmodon > Sigmodon hispidus. The sequence goes on along the minus strand of PVIH01008787.1, from coordinate 67,046 downwards.
GAAGGTTCATTGCTCAAAATACTCACAAAGAACCCAGGTGTAGTGCATACATCTTTCAGCTCAGGAGTCAGAGGCAGGCAGATGTTTGTTCCAGGCCAGCCAGCCAGGACTACATAGTTATACTCTATTTAAAATAAAACAAACCAAAGACCTTGCAAATATTTTAAAATCACAATAATGAAGGATTAGTTCAATAGTGGCCTTCTGAAGCAATCACTTAGAATCAATTATAGAAAAATATCAGGAGGAAGTAATGCACAAATGCATTTTCACCCTGAAAGGACTCCTAATAATACCAATGAAGCAGAGTTCCCTTTAATGCTACCACTCTCCCAAGGTACCCCATTCTATCCAGCACCCTCTCGGATCTTTGTTTCCTAAGAGTCAGAGTTAATGTAAACAAGTAATAAAGCAGGGTTATGCAAGCTTATAGCCATCTATGCGAAGAGAAAAGGCTGGCTGATTAAACATCAAAATGTTCAGAGCACTCAGCTCTGAGTGGTGTGGCACATGCAATTTTTATTTTCTTCTGCAGGAATTATTGTATTTTCTACATGAACAGAAAAAGAGAAACAATGCTATTTTTAAATATCACGAAACAGGCTATTGATGGCACTGGCTGCCTCTGAGGACGGGAGAGACTGTTTGCTGTGTGCTCTTTTATGCTTTTTGAATTGTGCACCTTGGGCACATATTACCGATTCCAAAAATGAATAGAAAATTTTTTTTAAATTTAATATGGCAATAAAATAAAATGAGAGATCTGCTGGAGAAAACCTGTGGAGAACTGCAAGCCCTAAGATGTGGATACTGCAGAAAATCTGCGCTTCAGGTTACAGTTTCTGGATCGGCTCTGGATTCACCCCCATAGTGTCGGTCTCTTTCTCACCAAGCAAGGAAATGAGGAAGGGTCTAAAATAAACCAGATTTCAGTCCAGAAATAACTTCATGCTAATTTTCGGCCCAGCCTTGGGAAGGGCTTCTCTGGGCCCATTTCCATTCTCTTTCAAAGAACTTTTCATCTTTGTTTTACTTGTATATTCCTCAAGGCTTCCTGCTGAAGTCAGGATCCTGGGGAGAAAAGGCTGAGACCAAAGACCTTGTCTAAAGGGCCTTCCTTTGAAGTCAGCCTATAAGATCCAAGCCTCCCAGGCCTCAGCCTCAGGCAACAGCACCCCCTTTCCTTCCAGTCTCTCCAAACCTCTGTCCCTACCTGGTAAAACAAGGGTTTTCAGCCTTGCCTCATAGACAGGTTGTGAGATATGGGTGATGGTCAATGGCTGTCTTTCAAGAGATGCTGCCTGGTTGGACCAGAGTGTCCCCAGGGCTGGAATGACCTTTACCATTCAAATGAGGTGTGGTGGGAAACCTCACAGCAGGTTGGCTCTTGGACCTGTATAGTCACTACTTTATTAACTGATGGCAGATATTTTCTGTTTGACAGTTATAATGATACAGGGCCTCATTATCTAGCTCTGGGGAGACTTGAACTCAAGATCCTCCTAGTGTTGGGCTTTCACTATTACATCCGGCTGCCGACAACTATTTTTAGTTGTTGATTTTGCTTATTTTCTGTTTGTTGTCACAAATCAGGGTGTCTTGATCAAGACTAGCTAGGAGATCCTGCTCCCTCCTGCCTCCACCTCCCAGATGCTGGCACAGGCCTGCACCGCTCTGCCTGGATCCTGACAGCTATTTTCAATCAGCTGTGTCGAGAGAATTAAGACGTGAGTGTCTGAGTGAGGGCATAGGCAGTCCACCAGCTGGGTGAGGTATTAATTCTTTCCCCTGGAAACCTACCCTCCCACATACACCTGCCAGTCACAGTTTCCTAAGTGTCCCCATCTGCCTGTGCTGTGGCGGTGTTCCTCAGTCATACACAGCCTCTCCAGGCTGGGTTCCTTTATGGCACAATTTGTGCCCATGTCATTTTATACCACATAGAAGGTCCTCAAAAACAATTTGCTGAATGAATACATGGATGCTATTTATACAGCCATAATCTTTGTAGTTCCCAATGGACTGCCTCTTGTTCCTGGCCCCTTGGCTACCAGAACCCACTCTAAGCTGACCCAGAAGATGTGGAAGATGACAGACTTAAAAGAGGCAGCGTGGTAGGGTAAAAAGTAAACGGGGCTGTGGCCCTGGCTTCCGGAAACAGTTTCTTTATCTCTACACACCATTCTAGGAGGTCAGATTGAAAAGTCAGCTGTGCACAGAGCCTGGGAAACAGCACAGGCAAAGGAAACAAAGGCTTGGCCAGGCAGTAGCTGGAGAGCAGGCACATTCCTTAAATGGCTCTGCCCTCCAGTGATCTGAAGGTCATTGCCAATTGACCATGGGTCAAGTGTAGCAAGAGTCTCTGATTTTTCAAGAGAAGCCATAAATCTTAGCTTTTATAAACAGGTCCGACTCACATTCATGGTCAGTGTACAGGCCCCATATCCCAGCTCCTTTTGACTCTAGGGCCATTGGACCCTCACTCAGCTCACCTGGGTGCCTCAACCCTCTAACTACAGGACAGAGACCTAAATGTTTCCCATTTGGGGAATTAACCTTTTATGGGTTTTACTTTTGTTTTGCTAAAATAAGGTCCTCATATATCCTAGGCTGGCCTCAAATTCTGTTGCAGTCAGAGAATGACCTTGAACTTCTGATCCTCATCCCTCCACCTCCAAGATCCTGGGATTACAAAGGCCAATCAGTTTCCTGTGGTGGTGTAGCTAAAACACAGGGCTTCCTGCGTGACTTGAAACTATAGCAACTGAGCTATATTGTTTGCAGCCCTGGGAATAATCCTTTAAATGGAAAGGCCCAAGGTCCTGACAGCTTGTCTTCTGGCCAAGGGCCACCTTGACCCCCAAACTGAAGCTTTAGGCAAACACAGGGGCCCTGACTGCTGCCTTCCCCAACCCTCTGCTCCTCATTGGGCAGAAAAGAGGGTGCAGAGAGGGCAGTGGGCCTTTCACAGCCGCCCCTGTCAGGACACCCAGGCCTGGGGGAAACTCCCTCACCTTCACAATGACCCGAGCAGGGCACCCACCAGTGACACAGCATCACCCATAAATTCCTGTCAGAGAAGCTGTCAAGGCTTGGGAAATAAATAATGATATTTAACATTTTGTAATAACAACAATTAACCAGTAAATAATGTCCTTTAAACTGCAAACGCTGGAGTAAATTAATTCTTCTAATGAGCTGTCAGGCAGGGAAGAAAAAAAGTACCGGTGTTCTTTGGTGCCACGCGGCTGCCGTGTGAGCAGCCGGGGGAAGCTCACCTTGGGCCCTGGGAGCTCATTACCGGGAAACACGCGGCAACCGATTGCGGGGAAGCAACCCTGCTTCTCCCGCACCCACGTGGCGCCAGGCTGCAGCCCCCTCTGCACCGCGCGGCTCTCTTACTGCATCCCGCCAGGTGCTGGTCTGGAGCGAGCAATGCATTTCAATTAGAGACGCCTCCCTGCCTTCTGGTCACCTGGGCAGCCCCGGGATGAAGAGGAACAAGCTGGGGACTTCCAAGGGGGAGAGCAGTTTTCTAGTCCTTGCTCGGTGACCTTGGAGAGGTTTCCAGCCCTCTCTGGGCTGAGATGTTGTAAATGGTAACATCTGAAGCTAATCAAACCAGCTGTGATTACTTCTGTGCGCCTGAGAAGCCTGTGACCATAAAAAGACACCTGAGTAAGGCACTCTTTATGTACTGATTTCCAGTCATCACCAAGATATACTGTCAGGTGACATAAAGCAAGACACAGAGGAGTGTGTGGGGACTGCTAAGGAGTGGCCATGTGTCCCTCTTTGCTGGCTGCACATGTTATAGGAAAAGGGGAACACCCATTGGCCCCCGAGGAGGGAAGCTTTGCTGTCCAACCTCTCTGCTCTTATTTTCAGAGCGATGAGCAGAAATTACCTATTAAAAAAAAAACAAAAAAACAAAAAACTGGAAGTTACAAAAGACAAAGGCACAATCAGAGGTCATCTCTTGCTTCTCAGTAGCTTTCAGGAGGTGACAGCCACCAGGGCCCTTGATGAACTGTGACCCCACCAGAATCTCCACCAAAGCCAGTACAATGCATCTCCAATACCCTATCCTGAAGGTAAGCTAATAAAGGAAGTCCCTCCCAGGGCTAAGCCCATTCCCTCCAATGTCAATTTGTTTCTCTTTTTCTGTTCTGCGCTGGGTGAGTGAAGGGCTGCTAGATGATCTTTGCAGATGGGGAACAGAGAAGGAAAGAAAGAGGGGGAGGGGGAGGAAGGGGAGGAGAGGAGAGGGGTCAGCAGAGCTAGCTGGCCAAGGAAGTCCTAGCCCTCAGAAAGCAAATAAGCCCAGGGCCCCATACCTGTATGGTTTAGGTCACTCTGCATTGCCAGGTCTCCCTCAGGAGCTCCAGCACAGCCAATCCTCCCCAGGATGAACAGAAGACCCCTTCCATGATCTGAGACCTCCTGACCACCAAGATCTGCACCTCCCCAGCCTTGATACTCATCCCCACCCCAGAGCCGAAGATTATGTGACCTCTCTGTCACTAGGGTAGTTTCATTAAGCAGCAGCGTGGATACAGTAAACCCACAGCAGGATGAGGCATTGCTAGAGTGAGAAAAGCCCCAGCCCATGTCTGAGGCAGTGCCTGTGGCTGCTTTGGCTCTGGGGCTGTGAGGACAATGAGCCCCCATGGACACCTGACCCCAACTGCCTTGCCTTCCCAGTGAGGTGAATCCTGATTCAAGACTTTCTTGCCAGTGTCTCGTGCAAAGGTCTGTAATGCGAAGCTACTCAGTAAGTTCAAGGCCATCCTGGGACACTTAATGAGACGCTAGTTTTTTTGTTTTGTTTTGTTTTAATACAAATGGGGGCACCAAGGAGATGGCTTATGGGTAAAGTGGAGGTTATTCAAACATAAGGACCTGACTCCGGATCCCTAACATTCCCTGAAAAGTCTGACACAACAGACCACTTGTAACTCCAGCCCTGGGGAGGAGACTAGACAGAATTCTGACACAAGCCAATCAGTGAGCTCCAAGCTGAGTGATCTGGTCTGTCTCAAGAATTAAGATGGAGAGCAATACAGGAAAACATCTTACCCCTCCACCTCCACCCTCCCCACCCTCGCCTCTCCACAGAAACTCACACACACACACAGGGCTATGTAGCCAAGTAGAGTGTAGTGCTCAGTTGAGAGGGCCCTTGCCTAACATGAGGGAGGACCCGGGTTCTAGCCCTGCTACTACTACTAAAAGAAACAGCGAGGCAGCCTGGGCTACTTAGCAAAGACCTTGTCTCAAAGTCTCAAGAGCAACGGGATATGGGAGTACATGTCTTTAAATCTCAGCACTCAGAAGGCAGATAGAGCTCTGTAAGATCAATAGTTCAAGGTCAGTCAGGGTTGCATGGTGGGCCTGACTCAAAAAAAATAAAATAAAAAGCCCCAAGAGCAGAGAGTGCTGCTCAGTAGTAGTAAAGCCTAGCTTCTGTAAGACCAGGTTTTGAGCCTTTGCGCTCCAAAAAAGATGTAAGTAAAAAACACAGCCTAGTGTCCAGGCAAGAAGTAAGCACCCCCAAATCACTCCATCTATCTAGGTGAGGTTTTGCTCTGCTAGGGGAGCCCAGTTTCCAAGACTGAGTGGGGGTCACTGTGGTAGCTCCTGAGTTAGGCAGGCAGCATACCTCTGCAGTGCCTGCTTGGGAGGCAGCCCAGAAGAGCCAGCCCAGAAGAGCCAGCCTCCAGGCATTTTTTTTTTTTTTTTTTTTTTGCATCGGGCAGCGGAAACTGGAGCTGAAGCCAGCGAAACAAAGTTTCCAGCTTTAGGTCTGAGTCAGCTGCTTCTGGGCCTGGGGGCTCCTGAGTTTCAAAGTCACAGCCACCTCAAGGTCACCTGGACCTCAATGCAGCTGGCCCCTTGGCCTGAGCCCTCCAAAGGTCTCCTGTACCTGGGAATGGAGCACCAGCTGGAAAAGAGGAATATTCCTGTGTGCACAGGAAACTGAGTTTCAGCTGCATGGAAATTAAAAGCAGCTTGCCCAGTGCCCTACGTTGCTTGCAATCAGATTGATTTCTTGGGCTTGTTGTGACGGCAGTATTGCGATTGATTTGTCTGGGTGGCGGGGAGTTTATCTATTTGAAGCTGTCTGTCATTGATCTGGAAAAGCTTCTAAAACAGCCCAGATATCTAGCAAGGCTGAGGTGACCACCAACCCCAGTTCAATATTAATTATAATAATAAACAGGCATGAAGAGGGTGGGTTTATTGCCTGCCCTGCAGGTCTGGCCTTTGTGAGGTTCTGTGTTTAATATTCATCTTAAATCAACAACGGGTAAAAGTGCTGCTGCTGGACATGCCTGGACCGAGGGAAGTCTGCGTGGGTGAGAACACGATCCTCTACTTCATGGCACTGAGAAGGAGCAAGCACTGCTGAAACAGGAAAGGTTTAGGGTAGACTTCAAGAGGAACTCCCTCATGGACACCAAAAATAATCCATTTATAATCTTAGGTTACGGGGGCTGGAGAGATGGCTCAGAGGTTAAGAGCACCGTCTGCTCTTCCAGAGGACCCAGGTTCGATTCCCAGCACCCACATGGCAGCTAACAACTGTCTGTAGTTCCAGTTCCAGGCAAACACCAAGGCAAATAAATAAATAAATAAATAAATAATAAAAAACTTAAAAAAATAATAATCTTAGGTTACTTCTGTTTGGGTATGTGTAGCGGGAAATCAGGAACTGTATATGTGAACGATCGCGTCATAGGAATGGAGACGAGCTAGGTGTGGTTAACTAAAAAGGATTCCGGAAGTAGACCTTCGAGGGAGGGGACCAAGACAAAAAGTCATCATTCTCTCACGAGAGTTCCCCAACCGAGTGCACAGTTCGCTCCAACTGCCCAAGAGTTCAAACGTACAGCGTAAAGATAAAAAATCTTCCTTAAAAAGGCTCCGGCGCGCTGCAACCTCATCCTGTCATCTTCTCCTAAAACCGGCTCTGTTTTATAAGCTATTTTCACCAAATAAACCCTGTTTAAAACATATCTCAGGGCGAGTTTTTACCGCAATAGGTATGTTTCTTTGTATGTGTTTGCATGTGAGTAGCATGTGGAGGGTAGAGGATAACCTTGGGTATTGTCCATTGGATACTAGCCAAACACACACACACACACACACACACACACACACACACACATTGTAAAAGACAGGGTCTCTCACTGTCACAGACCTTGGCTTTGTGGTTAGGCTGGCCAGCCATCGAGACCCAAGGATCTGTCTTTGCCCATCTCACTATTGATCTTCACACCTGCTTTTTACATGGGCCCAGGGAATGGAACTTGGGTCCTCATTCTTGTATCAAAAATACTTTACTCCCTGGGTCATCTCCCCAGCCCCTGAGCCTGATGCTTTCTCTGTCAAGGGGCTTCTCACTGTCGTTGCTCCATGTCAAAAATCTAGTCTGACAACACAAAACTAGAGTGCTCTTCTAGGCAGTATTCTGGTCCACGGTGTATCAGAGGACTCCTACTTCTGGTCCTAAACACCTGCCCTTCTCTACTTAGACACAGAGTAAGCATTCAACCAATGGACTGTAGTGCAGGTCAATGAGTGGTGTTGACTGGGTACTTGGTACAAGCTTGGCAAACATACTAGAGAAGCCACGGTGCCCTGCTTTTGATGAGATGAAATCTGGAGTGACCATGGAGGTGGGCATCCCGTGGATGGAGACCTCAGAAATGCCCTGCCCCTGTGGGATCCCTTGGAAGTTGCGCCTGGAGAGAAGGACTGTCAAGAGAACTCTGCAGCATATTGATCCTGAAGAAGACCTCACCCTTACCCAGCAGAAATGTAGTCCAGACTCAGGGTTCATTTACAAGAAGCAAAGACTAACAGCTGATTCCCAACGCTCATCCTACAGAACCCTAGGAGAAGTCACAGCAAGAAGCACTGTAGTTAAATCAATAAGAACTTCCTGACTGAGGTCTGGATAGTGAAGGTAAGGATGGATGGAGAGGCTTCTTGTCTGCCTGACAGCCTACCCTACTTCCCCCTCCCCCCGTGATGACCCCACACACACCTCCGTTCCTTCAAAGCTTCCCTCTCCCCTCTAACTTGGTCACTGCAGAGACCCCCATGACCAGCCCTTAGAGAAACATCAGAAGAAAGTTAATAGCGAAATGCTGTGGCGGATCTAATTGATTTTTTTTCCTATTGGTTTCCTAATATAGGCAACACTGTTCCTGCCGCTTTTCTGGGCTGGAGATTATGTCATAAATAAAGAGATTTGCTCCCTATTTCCATGTGCTTATCTTTAATAAGTTAAGAACTCAACAAGCTTTAGGAGGACTTGAAATAGGCAATGGATCCGGTGGTGGCTCCTGCCGAGGTGGCGGCAGCCGAAAGCTTTACTTGAGGGAAGTGGGAGGGGGGTGACTGAAGCAAGCAGAGAATCTGCATCTTTGGGCTGCATGGGGACAGGATCAGAAGAGGAGGTAAGAGAGAAAGCTGAGAGAGAGCCTGGGTAGATACAACCAACCAGACAGGCAGGAGCTGTGGGATTGTGGGTAAAGTGGGAATTAAGGGTGTAGGTTCAGAGGGAGCTGAAGCTGGTTGGTAGGGCTTGCCTAGCATGAACCAGGCGTGGCCAAGCACACCTGCAATCCCAGAATTCTAGTGGTGGAGGCAGGACAATCAGAGGTCCTTGGCTAAATAGCAAGTTCCAGGTCAGGCCAGGATACATAAAACTCTTATTAAAAGAAAAGAAAAATAAAATAAAATCAAAGTCTGTGTGGCCCCAGAACTTGGGAGGCTGAGACAGACAGATTGCTATGAGTTCAAGACCAATCTGATCTATATAGGGAAATTGAGGGTAGCTAGGTCTGAATATCTTAAAAAAAAAAAAAAAGAAAGAAAGAAAGAAACAAAATTTAATGGTACTAATAGCAATAATAATAATAATAAAGTGTGTGGCCTTAAATACTAACTCTATCATTGCATACTGCCTATGTGACATTAGGCAAAACAGTCATCCTCTGTGCGTTGTTAAAACAGAGAACTTGTGAGTTACCTTAGCAGGTAAATGCATTACTTCCAAGCCTGACAAGTTGAGTTTTTGTTTGTTTGTTTTATATTTATCTTTTTTATTTTATGTGAACTGGTGTTTTGCTTGCATGTATAACTGAATAGGGTGTCAGATCTTGGAATTACAGACAGTTGTTAGCTGCCATGTGGATGCTGGGAATCAAACTCAGGTCCTCTGGAAGAACAGTCAGTGCTCTCAACCACTGAGCCATCTCTCCAGCCCTGAGTTTGATTCCCAGGATCTACACGGTAGAAAGAGAGAACCAACTTCCAAAAGTTGTTCTCTGGCCTTTACACAAGCACATGAACATACACACACATACACACACACACACACACACACAATAAATAAATAAATAAATAAATAAATAAATAAATGTGATCCATCTTCATCATCATCACATAAAAACAGAAGCTGGGCATAGTGGCACATTCCTGTAATCCTATAATCTCAGTATTCAGGAGGCAAAGACTGCAAGGTTGCTGCTGCAAGTTGAAGACCAGCCTGAGCTATATAGACAGACCTTGTCTCAAAAGTAAAGCAACCAGTGGGGCTGGACACCTAGCTCAGAGACATAGCACTTGCTAATGTGTATAAGACCCTCTGTAATATCTTAGTACCACCAAAATAATAATAGATAATAATAATATGTATCTATTAGTTGTAGGAACTGGCTGTATAAAATACTGAGAGGAGAGCCTGGTCCAGGATATTCAAAGAAACAATGTTAGCTTGTCTGTTGTTGGCTTTCATTGAGCCTTAACCATGCCTGAGCCCCTGTCCTCTGTCAGGCTCTGGCTTTGCCTTCTCAGCTTAGTGTCATGAATGGTCCTGAGCAGGGAGCACACAGCCCCTGTTAACTGGCCAGGTAGCATGACAAGGTACTGAGCCAGAGGGACCTGGAAAGTGGGCAGTAATCCTTCTCGTGGAGGAGATTCCTTGTGGTCATGTCCTGAGGCTTCTTTCTCCCCAGTTTTGGATGCCTCTCAGAGGAACTCAAACATCCTGTAAGGTGATTGAGGCAGAAGCAAGGCCCTTTAAGACAGAGCTGACCTGCTATAGACCTCAAGCCGACCTCAAGACCATCTGCCTGCTCAGATATGCTGCTCCGCTGCTCGGGCAGTTTCCTTTCAGTCTAAGCAATACTATCTCTAGTTTCCATTCTATAGTCAAGGACACCAAGGTCAGAGGTGTGGGAAGTAGCAGAGGCAGGATTTGAACCTTCTCTAAATACTTCCCTCTGTGTTCACACAGCAATAGTGACCAGTGATTAGAAAAACAAAACAAAACAAAACAACAACAACAACAAAAACAAAAACAGGTGATAGGGTCTGGAGAGATGACTCAGTGTTTAAAAAACACTGGCTGCTTTTCCAGATGATAAAGATTTGATTCCTAGCACCTACATGCTTGCTCACAACTGTCTGTAACTCCAGTTCAGGCAATCTGCTGCCCTCTTCTGGCCTCCATGCACAGCAGTTACACAAGTGATACACAGATATACATGTAGGCAAAACACCCACACACATAAAATAAATGTCTTTTAAAAAGCCAATCACTCAGCGGTTAAGAGCACCGTCTGCTCTTCCAGAGGACCCGGGTTTGATTCCCAGCACCCACATGGCAGCTAACAACTGTCTGTAGTTCCAGTTCCAGGCAAACACCAAGGCAAATAAATAAATAATAAATAAATAAAGTTTAAAAAAAATATTTAAAAGCCAATCAATGTCACCTATCTTAAATATATATAAAATTAAATCATAAATCATAAAAAATATATAATTAAAATTAAAAATTCACATCTGAATGCACATCTGGAGGGCAGGTGACACTATTTCCCTTTTATATATGAAGAAGTAGAGACTCTGAACCATGCCTGATGCAGGCACAAGGCTGGGATCACTTAAACTTGGGCCTGTTCTTGCAGCCTCTGTTGAACAGTGTCTCTTTAAGTCACCACTGTGGCCTCACTGAAGATGGATGGATGGAATCCTTCCCTACATAGGTTTGGGAACTCTGCTATTTCTGGGGGGAGAAGGATCTCTAATTCTGGGGTGTGCCAGAATAGCCTCCCTTTTCTCCAGGTATTGTCTGAACCTGCAGATTCTGTGACTTTAAGGACCAATGCCCTCACAATCAGTTGCCATAGAGACCATTGTGATGTCACAATCAGAGGACAAGTAGTTCAAGGAGAGGAGCCGGGGATGGGAATGCACAGCTAGAATTGAGCAGCATTTGAGATTTGTGTCCTATATTCCTGCCCAGAACATGAAGAGGCGGGAGGCAGGCCTGCAGCCCGCTCCTTAGGGACCACAAGGAAGAAGAAGCGATTCCAACACTCCACCTGGGGTCTCCTGGGACAGCACTGTGCTGGCACTCAAAGGAAGGGTCTGGAAAAAGGAACCACAGAAACCCATTCCCACTATGGGGCTGTAGGAAGTGGGCTGCTTCTACAGCAGGAAGGATTAGGGTTAGACATCAGGAAGTTCTGTAGCTAGAAGATTTCCCGGAAAGGGATATGTACACTTGTCCCTGATTGCAAGGTCCAAGGGAGATACTGCATCTCAGTGGCCTCCAGAGCCTTGTAGAGATAGCCATTGTTGTACCACAACATGGGACCCTGTCCTCTGCCCAAGGCTGGAGAGCTCGCTGAAGATTCACTCTGGTCTTGGCATACACGAAGTGTTCAACAAATGCTTTCTCATTCTGTAGACAAGTGATTGTGAGAGGAATGGATGGCCGAGGTCTGTAGCAAAGGATAAGTGGAGAGGTCTGTGGGGAACTCAGAGGCCACACAAGCTTTGGCACCCATGCTATGCTCTTCATTCTCTGACACACAGCCACATCTCCATTTTGTATTCAGCCAGATGCTTCTGTGTGCTGTCTCTGAGGAGATGGAGCACTTGAAGCCAGCTCTGGATCCCAGCTAAGAGCTGGCCATTTAATTAAATATCTACTAGGTGAATTACAGAACCAACTATCCCTACAGATTCCAAGCAGCTACCCCCATTTCCCTGACCCTGCTCTAGGCCTAGGTCCCTGCAGATGAACTCTGGGCAGAAGCCCAGGCCCAGGGAACCTGTGACCCTCTGCCACTGCTCCACAAATGCCCACTGACACATGCCTTTCTTCCTTACCTTTGCAGTATAGTACAACTATATCATTAAGTAGCTGTGAATCACCAAGTCTCCTGGGGCCTCAATTTCCCTATCTGTACAATGGAGACAATGACAGCTTTGTACCTGCCTCATAGGATTGTTGTGAAGGTGTTAAATCCCCTGGCTTAAAGCCCTCAAACAGCAAGTGAAAAATGGAGCTATCTTTATTTTTAAAGGTAAAGAAGAAAAAGAAGAAGAAACCCCACTGAACTCAGGGCCTGACTTCCTTTAAATGGAGAATAGACAGATCTATTGTGAATTTGCTTTCAATGCATGTGGCAATCTTTTTAAAGAGGAAATACTTCAGGCCTTTTCTATAAAATGTGAATCAACTACAAGCCCATGCCTTCTACAATTGCAAAGCTTTGTAGAAGGGTTTGTTCCAAAGGGGACACATGATTATTTTCTCATATTATTCAACACCCCCCCCCAAGTCCGGCCTCAAGCATTGGGAGAACAAACACCTTTGTCTTCACTTTGGATGAAGTTGAGCAGCTCTCAAAGACCGTGGTGTGAGGTCAGGTGTAAGGTCAACCTGGCTGGGATGAGGATGGCACCAACCTTCTGTTGCCTTGTATCAAAAGTGAGTGGCGCTGACCCTAGCACCTGCATCTGAGGGGGCATTCCAGCTGTGATCCCCTTCCCAGAGAGAACTGAGATGTATAGTGGTGAGCATGCTTTGAGATGGGGTCTCATAATAACCCAGATTAACCCCAAGCTGGATATATATAGTTGAGGGTGACCTTGAACTTCTGATCTTCCCACCTCCACCATCTGAGGGCTGGCTGGGATTATAGGTATGAATCATCACTCCCGGCTTATGTAGTACTGGGCATTGAACCCAGGGATTCATGCATATGAAGCAAACACACTACAAACTGAGCCACATCCCTATCTCAGAACTCAGATGCTTTGAAAGGTTGTTTCAGCCAACTGGCAAGCCTGATTCTTCTGTCACCATCTCCAGGTCACCATGGAGTCCCCGGAGCTCGCAGAACAAGGAAGTCTAATGATGTACCTAAGGCCTCCTCCACCTTCTTCAGAGCCTAACCCACAATTTTCTTACCACATGGCCACTAACCTGGTACTGAATCCCCAGTCCCTGAGCGGCAAGGTAAACCCAGGGCCTCTGGCAGATATGTTTTATGGCAGTTCAAACACGAGGACAACTGAGTTCAAAAGATTTTTATTTCTAGAGCCTTCCATATTTCTCTGGAATTATCACCTGTCTTTGCTCCCTCCCTCTCTTAGTTATTTTCCTTGGACACTTTCCAAGCCAAGCTGCCTTGATTGCTTGGGGAGATGAAGGCCCCCAGGATCCTTCATGGTGTCTCTGGATCTGGCAAGTGTGCCCTTGGGGACCATTTCTTCTTCCTTCAGCATAACTCTGCAACTGGCCACAGTATAGGTGGCCTTGGTTTTTAGAAGTTGGTTTGCCTAGGAGACTTTTCATGTGTGGGGAACCTGGAGGGGGAAGTGGAAGTGGAGGCCTCTGTCTCCAAGGCTGGGGAGGGCTATGTGAAGAGAAAGCCCCGGGGTACAGAGGGGAGGGAGAAGGCCAGCTGTTCTCTTTCTTACACAGTGCCAACCTAGCCTGACACCAAATTAATAGCATTCAAATGAGATGCAAAGCATTATGCAAATACCGAGGAGAAGGCCACTCTTCCCAGAGCCTCTGGGTTGTTGGAAGGCCAATGCTTGGAGCTCTTTCATGGAGGACGCCATGGGCTCTCTCCAGCAGCTTCAATCCTCATACCTCAGTACCAGCTTGTGCATAGAACCAAAGAGACTGAGCAGGCATTCAAATTGGCTTTGCCTCCCATGCACTTATGTCCCCTTCCCATCTAAAACAACCCACAGGCAGCTGTGAAGGTGGCATAACCTCCCTGGGTCCCTGTACCTCACTCATCAGCATGTATGCAAACTAGATACAAGGTTTTTGCATCTATTTAACTGTCCATTAAAATAGCCCCATGTCCGTCACCTCTGCACAGGCCCAGGCTTCCAAATTGCCAACCCCTGCTGCCTGCAAAAGCCATGTGTTTCCTGAGCCTGGTAATTGCTGTGTTGTTTGTTGAGCTGTATTTGCATTTGATTGTCATTTAACTTTCTATCTTTCTCCTTCAATCAAACTGGAGGTGTGGGGGGGGGGTGTAGGTGGGGGGGATAGGACGGGAGAATTGGGCTTCTACAATTGATTCTACATTTTACTTTCAGCCCCATCGTGGTTTTTAAAGAGCTTCATTTATTAGCCACAAACTTGAACCCTGGGACTTCTCCAGCCACATAGTGGGGGGAGGGCTTCCTCCATCCATCCCAGGACTCCTGCGTGCAAATAATTTAACCAACAGGCTAGATCTCAAGTCCTATCTCTAGTCTACATGTTCCAACACCTGCCTCCTTTCTGCCCAGCTAGTGCGATTAAACATTTATGGAGCTGTGAAGGATCAAAGGCCTCTGCTGGGGTGGATGGGCAGGCTGGAGGCCTGGGTTTGGAGATGGAAAGTAGTTCACATCAAATCACTTTCTGCCGCTGTCTCAGTGCATCCTAGGCTCTTGCCACAGTGATCTGGTCCCGTTCCTGGAGTGGGAGAGAATACTCAGAGCCAGGACCTCGGCCTGATATCCCTGGTCATACCAGAGGCCACTGAGTCTGGGGACTTACTCCAAGAAGATGGTGGCAGTGATAGAAAGCTTCACTGGTGGCCCCTACAGTCCCTGAGTGGCAGCCCCCTCCTTTAATCCCTAAACTCCTTTGGATGTTCTGCTTTGAAAGCTGTCTTAGAGAAGAGTGGATTTGGATTTTCCTCTCTTATAGCTCAGAAAGTAAATGTCATCTCAGCAAAGATTTCAAAATAAGTCACCAATGTGTTTGTGACCCCCATGAGCTGACAGGGTGTTTAGAATTGGAGAGGTGAGGCTGGCTTTCCCAGGTTCGAGACCCACTTCTGTCTGGGCAGTGGTTAGGAGACCCGGCTCCAGCTTTCAACCCTAATCTGTAGGAGTCTTCCTTTCGGTTAGTGGTGAAGTATCATTCTTCCCACTGTTCCCAGTGCCTGAAACCCACCCAAAGGATGCTAGACCAGTATGTTTTAGTTTGTATACCTTCATAATGAATAACCCCTTCAAGGTAGCCAACAAGAATGACCCTGTCCCTCAAATGACAAGAAAAAATCTTCTACAGTTTAATCACAGATGACTCCAGCCCTACCTCACACTGTCCTATGGGGTCTCAACATTGTCTAACTGGTCTCCTTACTGAGTCAGCTATCCGGCCATTTCCATCAGGTTGCTGGCTACATAAGCCACACCCTACTCTGTCCTCCTCCCCCCTCCATTCACTGAAACATAAGGCAGATTCAACTAGGTTTCACCCATCTGCTGTGTGACGTCCTCACTGACTCAAAGCAATGCCCCCTCTCTCTATCTCACCCCTTTCATATGACATCAGTGACTTGCCTTAGGCTTTAGACATCCCCATTTATTCACAATGTTCGCTGAACATGTAGGACGTGCTGGTCAGGTGTGAGCAGAGGGAGCACAGGCCATGCATTCACCACGTCAACAATTAGTGAAAACAAAGCAAATAATTTAGTGAAAAATTACACAGGAGAAATCAGGATCCTCTGAGAGTAAAGAGCTAGGTGTGTAGATGCAGTAAAAGGGCCTTGCAGGTAATCTTAGGTTGCTGTGTGTGTGTGTGTGTGTGTGTGTGTACAGAAGCCAGAGGATAACTTATAGAAATTGCTTCTCTTCTCTCCTTCCACCATTTGGGTCCCTGGAATAGAACTCTCTAGTCATCAGGCTTGACAGCAAATGCCACTGAGCCATCTCACTGGCCCATGCCACTCTCTGGTGTGTGTGTGAACTGAGTGAACTCTCAGACTGTAAGCCTTGAATATGGATGAATGCCCCCTTGGGTATTTTATTGTCCTTGGTTACAGGTAATGCCAAGGTCTAGGAAAAATGGGTCCTTTGAAAAGCATAAGAAAAGATGCTTGCCAAAAATTTTACTGTTTTCTATCTTGGTCTGGGTTCTGCCTCAGCCTTGTGTGGAACCCATTCCACAGAAGCCATGTTTACCAGATCTTTAGTAAAGTGTGACAGCAAGCTTTGTTGTTATTCCAATCATGAGGTACAAACCCATCCTCTGAGTTCACAGTCGAGCCCTGTACTCTGGGACTGTAGTCTCCAATGGACCCTCTTGAATATTCAGGCAGTTGGGAAGGTCATGTTGCAGGTTCCCAGAGAGCTTGTGTGTCTTCCTTGTAGGTAGTACGAAGCCCATTCAGTGCCTCACTGCCAGGACAATTGAGTGAGGCACCAGCAGCCTTTACTATGAACCTTCCTGATGTTTAAAGCTCACCCTGAATTGTGGCTTCTCCCCATCTCCCAGAGATGTCTAGTCCCGAGGGACCCAGGGATTCGGGAAGAGCTAAGGAAGAAAGACAAAATCTCATGACACTTGACTGCAGGCATTTCTGCGCCTGTTTCTGCTGCCTATGCTTATTCTCCCTCTTTCCTGCCTTCGCCCCACTGCAGATCCTTTCATCAAACGCAGCCTTCCTCCTGGCCTTCTGCTATTCTCCTCCCCAAACAACTGTCCAAAAATCCCCTCCCAGCCTCTTCCTCAGGCAGTTCCACATGTCACCTGCTGCCTGGGATTCTTCACAACAGGCAAGGTGCCTGCCTCCCCAGGGCCCACTGAAGAACATGGAGAATCAGAGGAGCGGAGCTGAGAGACCATAAGGACCAAAAGACTTTCTGAGGAATGAAACTTAGGTCAGAAGTCACCTGCTTCCAGGATGAGGTGGAGGAAATGCAGAGGACAAATGCTTGGGTCCCTCTACTGATATTAACACCCGCCACCTGGTCATGTCCTGTTGAGTTATTGAAACTCCCCTAGCAAGTCTAACCCTGGTCCCTTGGGTCTGAATAGCAGGCTCACGTTATGGCTAGCCTGTTGATGACCTGTGACTGACTGGGGCTCCTCAGATCACAGAGTCATGGAATCTTATTTTTTCGTACTACTGAATGGTATAGCCTTTTGGTTATGGCCCCTCAAGTTTCCTTCATCTCAAACAATCCTGGACGGCTGGAGGTATATAGCTCAGTGATAGAGTGCCTTTTAAAAAAAAAAAAATCAAGTATGAGATTATGTGGGTGGCCTTGGTTCCTAGCACTGGAAGAATAAAAAAAAAAAATTAAATGAGGGGGCTGGATAGATGGCTCAGTGGTTAAGAACACTGTGTGCTCTTCCAGAGGACCCGGGTTCAATTCCCAGCACCTACATGGCAGCTCACAACTGTCTGTAAATCTAGCTTCGGGGAAAACACTACTGTACATGAAATAAAAATAAATAAATAAATCATTAAAAAATTTTTTAAAAAATTAAATGAAAATTTAAAACTAAAAAAGCCATGAAGACCCCTGATACTCATGCTTACCCCGTTTTCTCATCAGTTCCAAGACCTGAGCATAAAAATATCTGTGTCACTGTGACTGTTCTGGTTCCACAGAGGGGACAGAGGAAGCAGGGTCTGGAAATCCAGGGCTGCATGGGGACCGAGGGTGCTGCCTTAAGCACCCCACAGCTTGACCCAGGTTGCCTCCTACCAAGTGGAGAATGTCTCCCCAGGACACAAGTGCCACTGGCTTTTAACTATAATATCAGGATAATTAAGCTTTTCTGTGAGCACAGTTTGCTGCTGATGCAGCTGCCTGGAGCCCTGGCATTTATTGAGCGCAAAGTAATAATTTATTGTCCTTTGTACACTCAAAAGCCGTCTTCATTATCGGCCCAGGATGGAGCTGCCACGAGGGCAGGCGGGCCTCACCAGCTGCCTCACTGGTGTGCATATTCCCAGGTCACCCTCGGAGTCTTCAGGTACCAGGAGGAGGTGGGAAAAGGTGGGCAAGGGTTGTTCTCTTTAATGGAAAATCCGATTAGAACCTAACACCCTGGTAGGCTGCTAACTCGGGAGAGGGTGGCAAGCTTGGCTGGGCGTGGGCAGCTCGTGAAGGCGGGGGCCCGTGTGCCACATTAGCAGGGCAGTCCTTTCTCCAGGGCTGGCGAGGCTCAGAAGCCTGTGCTCGTGCCTCTGGGTCTTCTGCGCCTTTGCTGTAGACTTTACGGTAAGCCGCTCCTCCCGCGCCCCCGCCCCCAGCCCCGCGCGGCGATCCCAGGCGCCGACGCCAGGCGCTGGCCGTGGTGCTGATTCTGTCAGGCGCTGGCGGCGGCGGCGGCCCCGCTGCTCTCCCGGGGACCGACTCTGTGCCCCCCGTGCCCACGCCTCTCCGAGACCCCAATCCCCCTGCCGCGGCCCCGACCCGGGGCGCGGCCGCAAGCAGCACCATGAGCCCAGCAGCCCTGCTGCTCCTGCCCTCGCTGTTGGTGCTCCAGGCTCACGGTAAGGGACCCCGGCGTCCGGCCACAGGACAGGGGCGGGCGCCGACTCCCAGGAGTAGGAAGGCAGGACCATCCCAGCGGCTCGCTCCGCTGGTTTCTCTATCCCTCCCAAGCACCGCGTCCCACCGGCTGCGCTGTCCCCGGCGCCGACCCAACCGGGCGGGGCGCGGGCTCCACCGGCGGGAAGCTGCCTTGGCTCCCGCCATTCGCTCCCGGCCGAGACCTCGCCTTTAATCATCTCCCCGGATCTAATGGGATTTCTCTGCTGCAATTCATCAGGCCATCCCTTCCCCGCACACACACGCTCACCCGCGCGCTACCTCGCTCCACTCCAGGCTTCGAGGGGCTCCGGGGCGCGTTGCTGGGGCGGGGGGTGGATCACGGGTACGGAATCCGGACAGTCCTGCCGGCAGCCCATCGATTTGTCTCCCCTGCCGCTCTCCAAACTTCGCTCGACTTTGCCGCTGAGTCTGGGGCCCCTCGAATCCTCACTGCAGAGGAAACCGGCCGGGTGGTGGCGGGACCCGGGACTGGGACATCTCTCACTTCTCTTCGCCTTGGTATTGTCATATCAGAATTGGAACCTAGAGTACAATTCTGGGGAGACATTCGGGAATAATGAGATCCTTCTGTCTGTCCCCTCGTTCTTCGCTGGGCTGCAGCGACTAAGTCCTGGAACTGACTGTCCTCTCCGAAATTCTTTTATTGCACATACACATGTACACACGCACATGCCCGGAGTGCTACCTCTCTCCGAGTCTGCCTTCCTGCCGGGTCCTATCGACCCCACAGCAGCAGACTAGTTGGCGGAGCTCACCGTTTGCCCCAGCCTCAGACTCCGAGTCAAGTCTCAACTTCATTGGTCTCGGTCAAGAAAGGCTTGGCCTTGGAGTAGGCAGCAAGGGAGTTTGGAGGAAAGATGAATAGGAAGCAGAAAAGATGCTAATCTCATTTGAAGCAAGCGGTCTCAGAGTCTATAATTGCCTAGGTGCTTGTTCGCTTTTACTGGTCGCTTGGTGGGGTCCGCGAAACTGCACTTGGACTTGGGACTAGAAGTCCCTCGCCATATGGTTATGGTTCCTAGCGTCTGCTGTGGAGGAGGGAGGAAGGGGAATTTCTAACCTTCCCTATTCCCTCTTCCAAGGCTGAGTGTTTGGAGGTCACATCAGCCCGACTAGAGGTTGATTTGGGCTGAGCTGGTACCAAGCACCTGTTCTCCTGCCCTGGGGGCACGGGAGCCGTCTTTGAACCTCTAGCTCTATGCACAATCAGACCGTGTCTTTGCCCAGTCCATCTGGCTGCTCATATTGTCTCCTCCTAGGGCTAGAAAAACTTGAAATCATATGTTCACCTTGCTAGGAAGAGAAAGAATTTCACAAGCCCCACTCCAGGTATGAGAAGGGATTTAAAAACAAACAAACAAACAAAACCGTCTCCGGGGCCAACCATCTAAGGATATCTCTCTGAATTCAGGACCTGTATGGGGTCTTGGCCACATCCTGGCTCCTCCCTGGGGCACAGAGTCTGTGCAGATTCTCTGGCAATGAGAGTCTTTGCCTGAAGGTGTGAGTGTGGTCTGGATTCTGCAGGTCCCAGGATGTCTGCATTTCAGGAGCTCTGAGTGTTGGGTGATAATTCATCAGTTAAGCCACTAGTGTGCAGGTGTGGTGTCTGCCAGCCAGCTCCTTGTAGGTTGAAAAAGACCACAGGTCTCCAGGGAAAAAAGCTGGTATGGCTGACAGTCCAGCCTGGACCGGAGCTGTGAAGGTTCTTTTGGGGAGGAATTTACCACCTCTGGTCAGAAGTCTGTCCCCAAATGGTGTCCTTCTGTGATTCATTAGATTCTCTGGTGCTGTTGGATTGCCTTTCAGGTGGGTTTCATAGGCAGAAAGAGAAGATCTGGAATCAGTGGCAAAGCCTGGCAGGCGACAAAGCCTGAACCCAGAGCTGGGTGCCCAGGAGGCCCATACCTCTACAACATAAAGGAAGGTTACTCATTAGAGTTCTATGTCCTCTCATTTGAGAGGTAGCTGCCTTGGCTATCTGGGGTTTCTGAAGACTCCTAAAGGAGAGATCCAAGGAGTAAAAGCCTTAGTCTGTAAGTCTTTCAGCAAGAGGATGCATCCCCGCAGCCTGGCAAACCTTAGAGCTTTACTGAAAAGAGGGATGCAGTCATCCAGTCTGAACCGTCAACCTTCAGTAGTCTGGGGGGGGGGCAGAGGACCTGAAAACTAAGATAGATGGGTAGTGCCCCTGCCACATGGGTTCAATTCCCTACTGCTTTGGAGACCTCTTATATGTAATTGGTTGCAGGTATGACAGGCAATACAGACTATGGGGTGTCTTCCCAACCCATGGTAAGTGCTAGGGAGGTCTTTGCCACCGTGGGGGAGAAGATGGTTCTGCAGGAGCGAGGCCTGCCTGGGCCTGCTGTGTCCGTTTAATGATTTTTAATGAGCAATTACCTTTAGTCATTCTCTTAATTTCTGAATATCAATAAAGTTAATTAAACTCTGCGTGTGTGAATGTGGCCTGGGGAGATTGTGAAGGTAAAAGCAGTCAAGACTGGGGTGGGATTAGGTCTCCAGGTATAGAAGCTGCCTCCATAGTTATGTGTGACCTTGGACCCAGGGTTCCATCTCTCTTCGATCTCTTGAGAGTGTGATAGGGAGATGGGGGGGAACCAGGAATAGCAAAGCTCAGTTATTTATTCTTACAGAAACTGGGGGATAGTGTGTGGGAGAAAAAAAAAGGAAGGCTTTGGCTTTTAGGATCCCCACTGCTGCAAGGGCTAACAGCCTAGGATTGACTTAACCTAAAATGCTAATTGCGCTTGCAGGTGGAGCTCTGGTTGGTGCTGGCTTCTGACAGCATATTGCTGCTGAGTCTGGGGGCTGCTTCAGGGGAATTCCTGTTCTCTAGCCCGGCACTCCAGGATGAGAGCTTTTCCTGGGGACAAGGGCCTGTGGGAGATAGCGTGGATTCCACTCAGAGGCCCACAGATGAACGGGGCAGGCAGGGAACCCCTGCTGGGTTTCTGAGGAGACTGCCCTGAGAGGGCCTAAGCGAATCAAGCTTGGCAGGCCCTGGCGGCCATCCCAGCCTCCTCAGCAGGATGGCAGCTTAAAATGCCTCGGGGATGCTGCGTGGCGCTAATAGGGAGCAAGAAGACAATGGGGCTGGGCTTAATTAGAAACCGAGCCTCCATGCCCCCCACGTGTCTGTCTGAACAGAGGGCGCAAGTCAGAAAGGCTGCGCCCCTCTTTCATCCAGCCCCAGGCTCTCCAGCCTCCTCCGGATCCACCTCTCTCAGTTCCAATCAAGCCCATCTTCTAGGTGGGGCTCAGCTTAGGAATCCTGAATCCCCATTTGGGCAGAGCTATCAGGGTTCATTACTCCACCCTCCAATCTCCTCAGAGAGAAGAGGAAGCAGTAGACAGGGGTAACCTCAGGAAGAAGCCTCTCAGTCCAGATGGTGAGGAGCCCAGCCTACCATGCCCCCGGCTTCACTAGACCACTACTCTCTGGAACCTTCAGTGTAAGGGGACATGAAATTCAGTTGCCAAGCCTGGTTTTTGTTTTTTGTTTTTTTACCTTCGAGAGGCTAAGCTCTATAAACAGTCACCTAGAAGAGGAAAAGCTGCCAGCCATAGTCTACAGCCAGGAGGTAGAAAACAGATTCTGGGAGGTCTCCAAGGCCAGTTCTAACAGGAAGTAACATCATAGCAGAAAGATGACTAATCCAGCCAGGTCAAAGTAATCTCCAAATCAGTTTTACAGACTAGTCAAATACTCAACAGCTTCGGACTCTTCATGTTCCTTCTACCTGATGGTTTGTTCTCCTCCTTGGCTTAGTCTACTTCATGCTTCAAGAATGGCTAGACTGGCAATTCTGTAATTGGCAAGAGGCATCTGCTCTATGGGGTGTCTTCCAGCCTGGGTCAGAGGACTTGCCCATGCTCCCACCATCTGGTCCCCAGACTGTTGGATCAGAAGCTTTGCTGGTTGCTTGATGCCCCTTTCGGTAGCAACAACTCAGAAAGGGGATAATAAGTCTGCTCACTCCATATATCTTGGGCAGCTCCAGAATTCCTGCTTAAAAGGAGCTTGGGGGGCTGGAGAGATGGCTCAGCAGTTAAGAGCACTGACTGTTCTTCCGGAGGACCTGAATTCGATTCCCAGCATCCACATGGCAGCTAACAACTGTCTGTAATTCTAAGATCTGACACCCTCACACAGTTGTACATGCAGGCAAAACACCAATTAGCATAAAAATAATTTTTTTTTTAAAAAAAAAAAAGGAGCTTAGGGGTCAGCTTCCTGGTTAGAATAGGATGATAGGCCCCTAGCAGCTGGGACTGCATCTTGAAGCAGGGTTTGCGTAGCAAGCACCCTATTTTTACATAGATTGTATGTTGAAGGGTTTTTCCCCCCCTTTCCTAACAGTTGGCCAATTATTCCGCCTGTAAATTACAGCCTTTACTTAGTTTTTTCCCTTCTACAAATTAAGCTGTCATGCCATCAGCCTTAGGTGGTTTGGGGGGCAGGGCCTAATGGCCATTCTTAATGCGGTAAGGCTTTTTCTCAGTCATCTCTTAGTACTACGACTGCTTTCGTCCCCAGTGGCTCAGGGTCTATCGCATGGCACACATTAATGCATGGTAAGAAATTTGTAAGAAGTGCATGGGTAGAAATCAGCTCAGAAAAGCACAGGGCCTGGCCTTCCATATCTGGCTGAGAGGGAAGCCTCATATAAACTTAAGGACTGGGGCTCCTGAGTATGCTCATCTGTTCAAGCTTCAGAAACTATCAGATGGCATCAATATGGAGCTCTGAAATCAGATATGCCCTTGAATGGAGCAGTAGAAGCCTAAGAATGATCTAGCTAGCAATGCGGTCCCTGAACCTTTCTCAGTTCCTGAAAAAAGCAGGTGTTAGGGCTATAGCCATCGGACCATTAAGTCCGTCATTTGTTTGTTCATTGCACAAACATGGTTCAAGGTGTGAGGACTGGCCCAAAGAATACCCTCATCCACTGGGGCCCAGGCTTCACTGATCAAGCCTTTTCTACGCTTTTACTATTTAATGCTCACAGTAAGAGGTTGCTATTCCCACTTTACAGATGAGAAAACTGAGTTTGGGAGTGATCAAGTCCCTAGCTTGGGCTGCCTAGCTAGTGAGCAGAAAGAATACCCCAAAGTATTTTGCAAAGTCTTGCATCAGCCAGGAGAAGAGTGATAATATAGGCAAATAAGAACCGAGAATGGGGCTGGAGAGATGGCTCAGCGGTTAAGAGCACCGTCTGCTCTTCCAGAGGACCCGGGTTCGATTCCCAGCACCCACATGGCAGCTAACAACTGTCTGTAGTTCCAGTTCCAGGCAAACACCAAGGCAAATAAATAAATAAATAAAGTTTAAAAAAAAAATGAAGTGAAGAAAAAAAAAAAAAAAGAACCGAGAATGCCACGATTTAAGTAATGTGATCAGGAACAATAACAGCAAATATTTATTAGGACCAACTATATACCAGGTTCCCTGTGTGCTTTATATACATTTGTTCATTGCCCTTTATATCATTTCCATGAAATAGAAGCTATCCCTTGCCTTTCATAGACCAAGTTCAAGCTCATATTGTCTGATAGACTCAAGACAAAAATAGTTCATAACTTTTTTCTAACACACTTCTGGCCTTGATAGTTGCTTTCCTGGGGATGTCTATTCTCAGTCTATATTTTAGTAGGATACAGACATTATATCATACTCTATCGTTAATGCAAAGGACTGACATATCTCAGCCTACAGGCCCGTAGTAACTCCTACCTTTGGTAAATAAGAGGATTGGCTCCACCTGTCTTGGCTTCTTGGGTTATCCCAACCATCAGCCTGTTTTGAGGCCCAATACCCAGATGGAAGGCCAAAGCCTTCTCCAGCTTCCTTCCAACTACCTACCTGCCATCCAGCCGCCAGCCCTTTGGGGAGAAGATCGATGCTGCAGCTGCAGGCAGAGTGTTGTTGGCCATTGATTGTTGAGATTTCTCGGAGGGATTGGGAGCAAACAAACCTGCCACGTCTCCAACAACAATTCCAGGCTCTGGCTGCAGAGCCTGCATGCAGCCTTGGTGGCAGGGCATCTGGCAGGAAGAGAAGGGGTGAAGTGGGAGGTCCTGGCTGAGACCAGCAGGAACAAGGGGCTTTGCCAGCAGATGAGCAGGGATTGAGGAAGGAAGGGAAGGAGGGGAGAGGAGGCCGTGAAGATGCTGGATAAAGCCTAGAGCCTGTACATGCCTGAACTGGCCCTGCCCTTATAGACTGTCATTCTGACCTGTCCATTTCCATTCTCCCGCCTCCCCTTTCGTGATGCACCCAGCACATACTACCCGTCACGAACTCAGCTGTTAACTCATCCATGCCTCCATTCTCCATTCAACAATCTCTCTCCATGGCACCTTTTAAAAGGCAGACTATAACACAAGCCCTGAGCTTAAGGAACTGAGTTTAGGACAATCTACATCCTGATAACTAAGATCAGCTACCTCTCTAGCTAGACCAGACACTTCTGCTTTTTCTCTCCTCTGATATTAATTGAATGATTTAAATATGACAAATGGCACTCACAGGATCTAACTACTCTGGACTTCAGAAGGACGGATGACTCCTGGCCAGGAATCCTCTGTACCTCACTTTCTCACTTGTAGAATAAAATCACCATCTCATTCTGTGAAGATCCAGAAAGTCTCTGGGCTCCTCAAGCCAGGCCATGATGAAAATCCTTCATCAAAACTTTCCCATCTCGGCTGTAACTGTTGAAAGTTACAGGGTCCCACCTGCTTGTCACCAAACCAAATACACTGCATTATCCAAGTTATATATCTCCATCCCCAAAGTGCATCCCCAAGGGCTTAACCAGAATTGTCACACCCTGGTAGTAATCTCATCATGTCCTTCAGAGGCCCCTTCATCCCTTTTACTTCCCCGCCTCCACCAAAGGCTCTTCACAATCAAGCCCCTCCCTCCCATCAGAGAGGGCCTAATTTAGGGAGGCTCAGTAGAAAGCACCCCTACATCTTATCTACATGCTGCTTTCCTCCTTCTGTCTCCATTCTCAGCCCAGATTCAGCTACACTATCTCCCCCTTAGCCTCTTCCTGCTCCCCCCTCCTTCTCAGCTCTGCAGCCATCACCAGCTCCTTTGTCCCTCAGGCAGCCACCTGCTGAGTGTCTGGCCAGGGTCCCACAAGCCAGCAGGTGCCTAGGGAGTCCCCAGTGCCTGGGGAGGGGAAGAATCAGGCAGTGTGGAGAGCCATACTGAGTCTCAGGAAAAATTCCAACAACACAGAGATAATCAGACAGCCAGGACCCAAGTTTAAACCTTGTGCTGTCTCTGGGTGTCTAGGTGACCCTAAATTATGTCACCTCCCTGTGCCAGTGGGAATTCATGTCACCAGATTCTATTCCACCTCTTCTGTAGATAGCATAGAATCAAAGGAAATCAGAGGGGGCGGGGACTGGGAAGAGACTCGAGTTCCTATTTGAGGAATCAATTCTCTAATAGCTAGAGAGATAGATACAGGGCACCAAGACAGGGGCTTCTTTGTCTGGCAGTCACTGGAGGGGCTGGACCTGATGACCCAGGACCTGACCCAGGCTATTGACTTGGGGGTGAGCATTAACCCAACAAGGTCTTCCAGCAAGATGAGAAGACACAGAGAGTTGGTGCATGGGTCCATGGACCTTTTAAGGGTCCCCCTGGCACACTGCTCTGCTGACATTGTTGTAGACCTTATTTATATCCAGCCAGGAGATGTGCTGGTGCTTTGAAACATCTGGCCCAACAGCTGGCAGTCCCCCTCCTTTTAGTACACCCTCTTTCATGGCTGGCTAAAGAAACGAGGAAAATCACATGTTGAGGATCAAAGTATCCCTGATATCTCCATGCAGAAGTGTGAAGGAGGTATCCAATAAGGCATGCAAAGTCAGCTCACTGGCACATTTATTTACCCAGAATCCTTCTCCTCCCTCCTGCACTTCCCACTCAATACCCTATAGCAGAGTCCTATTCTACCGTACTGTCTAGTCACCTTACTTCCATTTCCCTTTGCCTATAGCCCAGACTAAGACAGCCTGTGACTCAGGTCAAGGTGGTGCTCATGAGGCTTCAACTGCTGTACCTTAACCTCTGTCTGACTCTGGCCTTCCCTTGGCCTTCCCTGTCCTGGGTTTCAAGCAACAGAAACAGGAAGAGACAGGAGGAGAGTTCAGCTCTCCCAATCAGAGGTGCTAATCCACTCAGCTCAGCAGAGTCCTTTGGAGGTCAAAACAAGGTTGGAGAAAGTGAATGGGTGTGAGGGGTGGGAGGCTGAGCAGCCAGCAACCCTAAAATTCTAAGGGGGGAGAAGGGAGCAGCCTGTACATGCAGGTAGTCTTGACTGTGCATGCTTGCCTGGTTTGCCCATCTATTCCTGGGTGTCCATCTATGCCCTCTGTCTCTGCATTCTGGGGCAGTGGCCTATGGAATAAGTAGACCACACCTCAGCTTGGGCAGTGTCTCCCCTTCCCACCAGCCTATTCCATTTGCTTTCTCTCCAATCTTGGGCTCCACTGATCCCTTCAAGGAAGATGCTGTTATTTTTAATAACACTGCACCTCCCTGACCCCTGAAGATCTCTATGGAAGTGGAGGGACAGGACAAGCCTAGGGAGCCTCACAGACTGGGGTGCTCAAAAGTTGAGACCCCTTCCCCTGGTCCCACAAAACATAATGGCAAAGTGCAACACACACACACACTTCTCTGCCTCACTGGGCAGCCAAGTCCACAGGTGGCAGGTGGTAGGTGGCACCTGCTGGAAACAGACCCTAGGCTACTCTCTTTCTGCTCCCTACCCCCACCTCACCAAGTCCCCAAAGACAGGGCTTAACTTTCCCTTCCAAATGACTCTCCCATAGGAGGTCATCCCTGGAGGTCAGGTAGAGCTCCCGACATTGCTCACAGAAGCTGGGAAAGATGATACGGGGGTGCCAAAGGGTCAAGAAGCAAAGAGAAGGGAGGTTGCCCAATGAAGCCCCCCATCCAGCAGCCTCTGATATGGTCCTCACACTTTCTAGAGGGCTCTCAGGCCCAAGCCAAAGCTCAATGCCACCCATCAAATCATTATCTCCAGACCCAAGAGGAACAAGCACTCACCCCATCGCTTGCTTATCCCACTGGTCCTGGAAACTAGTCTCAGCTGGGAGAGCACAGAGCAAAGGGGTTTCAGGAGCTGAGCCAATGGACCAAAAAGGGAGGCAGCCCCAGCTCTGTCAGAGGAGGCCCACCTCTGGGCACAGCCTGTCTCTGCTCTCAAAGGCCTTTTGTTTCTGCATCTGATCTTCTGTCTTGATCTGAGACTGCTAGGCCTGCCTCCTGGCTATACCACCTTCCACCACCTCCCGGTCATGCCTCCTGATCTCCATCTGGACCTCTTCACCTGTAGGATGGGAAGTTATCAAATAGAGCAAGTGGGAAGTGGGCCAGAGCCAGAGCACAGAAACTGTAGGGCTCTCAGGGTCCTCCAGTCCTGCCCGAGACCCCTACCTCACATGCATGCATACATGAACACAAACATTGCACAGGCCCACACACATATACTCATGCTTTGGCATTTGCACATACACAAGCATGCTCACACATGCATACACATAACATGCAATATAGACCCTCTCATAGATGTGCACACTAGCCTAATTCTCCAGTGCTCAGCAAACAGTGGCCAAGGGATAAATATGAGGAGATGGACTCCAGAGCATACAGAAGGGAAGTGACCAGTAACAGAGTAGAAAAGCCCACTCTGCCCACTGGGAGGCTCCATCAGCTCCTAGAGTTGGACAACAATAATAGAGAACTTGTAACTGCCTCTGCACCTAAAGAATTTTTAAGAAATAAAAAGCAAGTGCTGAGGGCTGGAGAGATGGCTCAACGGTTAAGAGCACTGACTACTCTTCCAGGGGACGGACCAGGGTTCGGTTCCCAGCACCCACATGGCAGCTCACAACTGTCTATAGTTCTAGTTCCAGGCAAATAATTAAATAAATAAATAAGGTTGTTAAAAAAAAAAAAAAAAAAAAAAAAAAAAAAAAAAAAAAAAAAAAAAAAAAAAAAAAAAAAAAAAAAAAAAAAAAAAAAAAAAAAAAAAAAAAAAAAAAAAAAAAAAAAAAAAGAGCTGAGAAAAAAACAGACAGGTCCAGAGAGAGTAGGTCAAGTCCAAAGCCACATAGCCCATGGGTAGTAGAAGTACAGCTACATTGGAGCCAGGGCTCTGATAAGACTCCACAGTTAAAAGCAGACACCCTAGAGACCTTCAGACAACAAGTAGCTGGAGCCCAACTCAGTATTGAGAACCAGGGTATCCTGGGATTCTAAGCACAGGACCCTTTCTTTCTCGGTTGCATTTTCTGAATCTGCATTCCCCCAGATGCGGCAGACAGAAAGCTTCAGAGATAAAGATGGCAAAGTTAGGGAGGTGAATGGTCCTTGTGCACAAAATAAGTCCCTTCATTGGACCCAAAGCTCATGGACTCTGAGGAGTATACCCACTAATGATCCTTCCCAGAGGCAGACAAAGGTGCTGGGATTGGCCTCAGAGGAGGGGCTAGGAGGGGCAGCAGCCTTGAGACGCTGGTCTGGGGCTCAGGAAGGTAGCTGCTCTCCAGCCCTGTCCCCGTTAGCTCTGCCTCGCTGGGCTTGTTGGTGTCTAGAATTGGGGAGAGGACAGAAGATGGAGGGAATGGCTGTCCCCCTCCTGAGCACTCCCTGTTCCCTAGTTTTGTCGTTGGACTGACTGAGATGGTCCAGCTACTGGCTCCAGGGAGAATATGACTCCTGCCACTGCAGACTTTGTGTCCCAGCTGACATTTTCAAGGTTTGCCATTCAGAGAAATACGGTCTTTGCTGCTGATGGTTTGGTAATGACTAGGCTGGCTCTGGAGGATGGTTGTGACTTGAGCACCCAGCTCAGGCCTTGCTCTTCTATCCCTCTGCTCTATGCCTCTGCCTCAGGACCAGCAGACAGCCTCCCTGTCTCTCCTAAGATCCTAAGCAGAAGAAGGAGCTTGGGGTAGCAGATGGACAGAGTTGCTGATGGAAAGAAAGCCTCAGGGACCCTTTGCTTGCTACAGCCCAGTCAAGGTGAGGGTTAGTAGGTCTAGCTAGGGTAACAAGACTTCTTCCCTTCTTTCCATCTTGTCCCAATTCTACAGCCCCTACTTCTCAGGGCAGGCTCTAAGGCCTTGGCCTTAGGACTCACTAGTGGGCAGGCAGAGCTCTGGCCCCCAGGTCCCCAGGGCCAGCAGGCAGACAGGAGGGGAGAACACAAGGCCGCGGGGAAGGTGTAGAACGCAGCAGGTGACACTGTAGCAGAGGTCTCATTAATCACCTCTCCAGCCCCCAGCTCTGCAGTGGCGAGACCATATTAGATTTTAAATTGGAAAGCAGAGAACGTGGCAGTTAGCAGGGAGCTCCTTCCACCCTGGGCCCCTGATCACAGCCTCACAGGAGGGAAGGGAGGGTGGAATGAAAGGCTAGCCTGACTGCAGCCCAAAGCCCACCTCCTCAGAGTCTGAAGGGAAAGGTCAGGTTAGGGCCTAGGGAGGGGACAGTTAAAATAAGAGGTCACAGAGCCTTTGTGAAGAACAGTGTCCTCTTGTGCTGGGTCCTAGGGCCTTTCTGGGCTTATGGTTCTAGGCTGTGATAGTCATAAACAAGGATAAATAGTAATGACTGGTGGCCCGTGCATATATTTGGACAGACACACACAGACACATACACACACACACAGAGACACATACAGATACACACAGACACAGACAGATATACACAAAGACACATGCAGACACATACATACACACACACACACAGAGACACAGACGTACACACACAGAGATGTACACACACACACAGACACATACATACACACACACAGATGTACACACAGAGACACATACAGATACACACACACAGATAGACACATATATACATACATACACACAGACACAGATGTACACAAACACATACAGATACACACACAGAGACACAGGGATATATACACACACAGACACATACATACATACACACACACAGATGTACACACACACACACACACACACACACAGAGCAGCAATAAATGCAGTAGCAACATTGATCCCAGGCTATAAAACAGGCAGTTCCTGGTGGCCATTTTCCCTTCAAAAGAACTAGGATGGTCCATATTGCTTCTCAGTCTCAAATTCTACACATGAAAAATGTAAAACACAGATTCCAAGCACAAAGAGCAGCCGGCAGTTCTGACGTGAAGATGGCTCTTGTGGAGGTCGGTAACTGGCTCACGGGGATGCTTGGTAAATATGAGTGTCCTACCCTAGCCTGCAGCTGGGCAACTGCTCCAGGACTGCCCCCAGGTGCTCTGCCCTCTGGGGCTGACTGGGCAGGAGGGAAGGAAAAGCAGAGGAGGTGCCCCCACAAAACACAAAACATCTAAGGTGCCCCGGGCCCACCTCAGATAGGATCA
The DNA here is from genome assembly GCA_004025045.1 of Sigmodon hispidus. Lineage (NCBI taxonomy): Eukaryota > Metazoa > Chordata > Mammalia > Rodentia > Cricetidae > Sigmodon > Sigmodon hispidus. Next base: position 35,883 of record PVIH01008787.1, on the reverse strand, counting down.
TAGGAGGCCAAATGTTCCTCCCATGAGGTCAAAATCTTCTTATACTGCCTCTGCTCCAGCCCTCTAAATTGCCTATTGAGCACCCAACAACCTGGGCGGGAGAGATGGCTCAGGGGCTAAAAGCATTTTTGCTACTTTTACAGAGGACCCAGGCTCAGATCCCAGCACCTACATGGTGGCCCATGACCATCTGTAACTTCAGCCACAGGGGATCTCATGCCCTCTTCTGCACTCTGTGAACACTAGGCAGGCGGGTGGTGCCTATACATGTGTGTAGACAAAATACTCATATGTATAAGATAAAATAAGTAAATGTTAAAAAACAAAACAAAAAAGCGCCCAATATACTTGGCCACAGCTAGGAAGCAAACACCACTGAGAACTGAGGGAGGGACAGGCCCAGCCCTCCTGTGGCCTTCATGAAAGCCCTAAAGAATTCCTTGGGCTCTTTGTCATCTTCCTTAACCAACCTGAGTTCTTGATTCTCCAGCCTCTTGGACCTTCTTTCTTTCTTTTTTAAAAAATGTTTCTTTACCTATTACGTACACAGTGTTCTGCCTGCATGTCTGCCTGCATTTGAGAAGAGGGCACCATATCTCACTACCGATGGTTGTGAGCTGCCATGTAGTTGCTGGGAATTGAACTCAGGCCCTCTGGAAGAGCAGCCTGTGCTCTTAACCTCTGAGCCATCTCTCCAGCCCTCTCCAACCTCTTCAATTTTACTCTCCCAGGATGCTCATCTTAGGGTCTTCCTTCCTGAGAGGTGGTGAATAGTGTTGGGTTGAAAGACCAGGCTAAGGACCTTGCAGTTTTTCATTATACCTAGTAGGCCACAAACATGAAATTAAGTTAAAATGTACTACCTCATCCTAATTAGCCAGATTTAAAATGCTCCACAGCCTCATGTGACTATGGCTGTTTTAAACCTTTGCAATGCTAGGGATCAAAGCCAGACTCTTGTGCATGTTAGGCAAGCATTTTACTTCTAAGCTACGCCCCCTGAACACAGAGACATGAAAGATTTCCCTGGGGCCTGGAAAGATGGCTCAGCAGTTACTGCTCACAAAGGACCCCGGTTAGATTTCCATCATCCACACTGCAGCCAACAATCACTTATTATTCTAGTTCCAAGGGATCTGACGCTCTCTACTGGCCCCTGTGAGCATTGCACACATGTGATGCACATACATACACACAGTCAAACACAGATATACACAAAATAAAAATAAATAAATCTTTTTAAAAATCTTTAAAACAGGGACTGAAGAGATAGTTCAGTGGTTAAGAGCACTGGCTGCTCTGCCTGAGGACCCAGGTTTGATCCCCAGCATCCATATGGTGGCTCACAACCATCTGTAATTCCAGTCCTAGGGAATCTGGTCTTCTCTGACTTCTGCGGCCACCAGCTACATACACCAGCACAGACATATACCACACACATAAAATAAAAACAGGCTTTTATTTTTAAAAAGATCTTTAAAACATCTCCATTATTGCAAAATTTTTTATTGTAAAACATACTGCTTGAGGGATAGACAACTCATGTTCAAACTATAAACTCGGGAGCCATCCTTCCCTGATTCTGTTCCATCAACTGTACTGTGGGGTGACAAAGTTCCTATCTGGTAGGACTATGTGATGGTCAGTGAGCTGACTGGTAAAACACTTGAGATGTCGCTAGGCATGTTGGAAATGCTGGATAAACAGTACCTTGCAATATTTCCACACACTAAGCCCTTCATGGTTCACGGGATTCTGGTTTGTGAGAGCAAACAGCACCCCTGCATCCTTCTCCTTCTTATTTATGGGACATGAAAGCTTGGATTGGGAAGTAGCTTGACAGCAGCACCCGACCTCACCTATCAGGGGCCTGATGAGGTGGTCTGACCCCTGACCCCCGACATGTGCCATTCTCTCCACTCCTGCTCCCTCCACAAGGCAATAAGACTCCAACCTAAAGATACTAAAGGATGTTGGGGTGGTAGCTGCTCCTGAACCTTTAAGAAGCAATGAGTGCTCTGTCCCTAGAAGTGTGACCAGGGATGCTAGATACTGGAGGGCTCCCTCTTTGGAGCAGCTGGGACAGGTGTCTTCCTAGTCACAGCCCTAAATCTGGCCTACCCCTGGTTTGCTGTGGAAAGCCTGAAGTTTCCTCCTGGGCATTGAAGAAGGGGTGAGATGTTCCCAGGAATGACAAGAACTCAAATTCAGATAAGCAGCCACTTCCTCATCCAGAGTCTAACTGAATCTTCAAATCTGCCCGTATTTGAAATTAGAACTTCGGGGGCTGGAGAGATGGCTCAGAGGTTAAGAGCACCGTCTGCTCTTCCAGAGGACCCGGGTTCGATTCCCAGCACCCACATGGCAGCTAACAACTGTCTGTAGTTCCAGTTCCAGGCAAACACCAAGGCAAATAAATAAATAAATAAATAAATAATAAAGTTTAAAAAAAAAAAAAGAAATTAGAACTTCAACAGGGGCTGAACAGGACAGGGACATGTGATGGGAAAGTTAGTCACAGGGGAAGAAGATGAATGTAGGTGGGGGACCTGCTAGCACACACTCCCTCCCCACCAACTGCCAAAGGCAGCTACCCAGCTTCTCCCTGCTGGACCCACCCACATTGGTCAAGAGCCAGGCTTTGGGGAGCAGGTAGACAAGCAGACCTGGGCTTAGGAACTACCCTTCACCAAGCCCAGCAGCAGGGACAACATTTGTAGGAAGAGAGATGCCTGGTGCTTGTATTCTTGCCACAGTGCACACTATTCATGTGCTCAGGACCCACCAAGAAGTATCCCAGGAAATCAGAGAACAGCCAGGCAAGGATAATGATCCAGAGAGGAGACAGGAGTTGAACCTAGAAGGATGGAGAGGCTCTGAAGACACATGCCAAGAGGATGTGTGGGGCGAGCGAGCAAATGGGCTAATATGGAAGGAACCTGTCTGACAATGAAAATCTCTTCTCACATTAAAACACTTCCCTCCAGTCACCCATCACCACAAGCTGCAGGATTCCCCACACGGATGGCCTAGTATGACAGCACCCAGACTGGAGAGGAGAAAGGAGACCCAGTGAGGGCTGGTTCTAAACCTAGGACTCTGGGTGATCATGAGTGAATTACTTAACCACTCTGGGCCCTCAGAGTGTCCATCTCTTGGGATGATGACACAAGCTTCCCTAGTCTGAGGAGGTAGAGGATGATGAGAACACGGCCTTTATACAGCAAGCACTGAGGATGCAATGGATGGCAGCTGTTACCAGTCCCAGCTGTTGACCCTAGGTCACAGCAGGAAGTATGTTCATTCTGGCTCTTGAATAACTTTTAGATAACCTTGGAAAAAAGCACATCCCAGCTCTAGGCCTCAGTTTCCCCATATATAGGATGGGGTTCTATTGTCTTTCCCATCAGTATCAGCAGATACACAGCATCTATGGGGAAGAATGGTTATATGAATATGGAATCAGACGTTCAGGGCCCTGCCAGCTTCAACATGGTCCCACAGAGCTGGACCACTACTCAGTGTGGTGTTCAGACTTAGACTTAGGGACACCCTAGCATTTTTCTTCTCTCAGGCTCTGGGATAATAGGGGTCTGCAGGGCCAGGCCCTCACTAATCCCCTATTAAAACTTGAAAGGGGCCAGGAACCCTCCAGAATAAACTCATTAATTTTTATGGGATAATAAATGGATCCCATTAAATTCTCATTCTTCCAATGCTAGGCCAGCTTAACCTTTAGAACTCCGAGGAGTGGACTCCCTGCCTATTGCATCCCCTTGGCTCTCCTGGACCCTCATGTTGTCATAGAGAATTGGTTCTACCCTATGGTGGAAGAACTCATCTGAATCCATCCCAGAACCATAGGCCTTCTCTCCATATTGGACATTAGCCTCTTAGGCCTTCTGTCTCTGGAACATGAGCCCTGGTCCTCTGGGCTTTGAAGTGAAAGACAGCTCGGTGCTTGTAGAAGCTGAGAAGGGCCCTACTAGAACTCAGGCCCTCCCTTCACAGATAGGGAGAGAATTCACATGCTAGTGAGGCACAGCTTTGGAATTAGAACTCAAGGCTCCCTGGCTGTGTGGTCCACAAAGATCTGCAGAGGCGATGGTGCTGAGAGAAAGTCCTGAGGGTGCACACAAGTCCTCCAAGAGAAGACACTGTATACGGACGGCCTCTGGCTTCCCTGTCCACCAGCCTTTGGTCAGTCTATCTGTACGAAAGACCCTAAGACTTACCTAGCAGTAAGTACAAAAGGCTCCAGTCTTCCATCCTGATCCAGACCTGTACGTGTGGGACACAGGCCTCATCTGTACCCCACCCCTCCGGGCTCTACAGGGGAAACAAGACTAGGAACCACGAGGATAGAGCTGAGGGGTGGGACTTCTGTTCCTCTAAGAGGGGCCACAGTAGGGGGAGGCACAGGGTCCGGGAGGCGGAGCGGGAGCGAATCCTCTGGGGAGGCATCCTGAATGGCTCATTAGTGCCGATGAAAGCCTTTTTTCATTTCGTCTAAATACTTTAAACAGGGCTCCCTCCGATGTCTATTTGCATAGCTTAAGAGCTAATGCGGGGGGAGGGCCCAGGCTGCAGTGCCCAGGGCTGGGGGTTGCTGGGATGTTCTAGAGAGTCTCCAGCACTGCTGTAGGGGACTGCCCAAGCCGAGAAGGGTATTTCCCAGAGCCAGCCTGTTTTAGAGGGACAGCCATGTGATGGAGCTCTGCAGAGAGGGGAGGGGGATTCTTCCTTGTGTCCAGGTACCAGGTGAACTGAGTAGGTGTGGATCATGGAAGTTTATCTGGTTGCACCCCAGCTTTGTCCCCAGGGACAAGCGAGGCCTTGAGGTGACTTCCCTATTCATGACTGATGCCCAACTATCCTTGCTTTGTGGGTAGCATACCCCATGGTCGTATACATCGTCACCCAACAGAGATTGTGGTTCCTCAAAGAGAGACCTCACCTTTAGCTAAATCCTTCCTATCCTAGTGGATAGCTTCCCTGCCGCCTCTATCCTAGGGTATCCAGAGGAGATCAAGCTTGCTCGATTCTCTCTCTCTTCCTTCCTCCTCCTCCTCCTCCTCCTCCTTCTTCTAGACAGGACTGACTATGTGTCCTCTGGCTAGTCTGGAACTTGCTGTGTAGACCAGGCTGGCCTCAAACTCACAAGAGATCTCTGCTTCCTAAGTGCTGAGATTAAAGGTTTTGAAAGTCTGCTGGCCGGCAAAGGTGACACTGGAATCCAGGTCTGTGTGCTTCTCTCTACTGAGTAATGACTGGGTTCCAGGCCCCAGTGTGCTTTGGGAATGGAGTGGGGCTCTCTCTCTTTCAGGCAAGACACCTTCCTAAGGACCAGGATCAATTCCAACCTGCAGAGACCTTAGAGGAATCCTTTCCTCTCTGTTCATTTGTGGCTTCTTCAGATGACTAGAGTGTTCTCTGTGGGTAGCCTCATTGCTCTGTGCCGCAAGTCAGCATGGTCTGGGATAACTGGGGTCCACCCCTGTTGCTCCTCCTTCCCCATTCTCCCACAGCCATTTTGAAAGCTGTAGAGATCAGGACTGTTCTCCCTGCCTTCTCAGAGCTGACAGAATTCTATACGAACTGAAAGTGGAACCCGCAGCAGATGACCTTTTCTTGGCAGCTAAGCATCTAGGGAACCTAGTGGACCACAAGTAGAATGTGCGTCATCTCTTCAGGGATGTTAAATGACTCAACATAATCAATAGTGAGCTGGAGAGTCACAGATTGACTCTCAGCTCCTACACTGAACAAGTCTTTGCTTTGCCCATCTGTAGGCTTGAAGTAACGCATGCAGAAGATTCCTCTATTCCCGAGCTGCTGTGTCAATTAAGAAATGCAAGCTGCTGGTGATGCTGTCACTTGCCCATAATCCTGGCACTAGGAAGGTAGAGAATCCATGAGCCAACAGCCACCTCTGACTATGTAGCAAGTACAGTCTAGCATGAGCTACATGAGACCCTGTCTTAAAAAAAAATAAGCGAAAATAACAAAATCAAAAATCCTAGCCCTTAGAAGGCTAAGGCAGGAGGATTGAAAACTTAAAGCCACCTTGGGTTATATTGCCAAATTTAATAATAACAATAGTAAATAATAATACAAGATTTTGGAGGGGACCGACTTAGCAGTCTGGACCCTTAGCATCTCCTTCTGCTGGTCCTTGTATCACACTCTGCTCTTGAGTCAGCGCCTAAACATTGAATTCTGCCAGGAAAAGAGAAGCTCATGACCTCTGCAGCACAACTCTTGGGACCCCAGGGACATATCACAGACCCTCAGGCCTCTAACAGTCAACTAGGGTATCTCAAGATACCTCCTGCAGAAATGGTTTATCTCCCAGAGATTATCTTACCCCTGCTGACAGTGGGTGGCTCCCGCAGGGAACAAGTGGCAGCCGATTTGGGAATCAATTTGCTCGTTTGATATGCTATCTCAATCTCATTTAACCAAGTGCTTCGGTCCCCCCTAGATAACACAATCAGCTCAATCGACAGTGACGGGAGGTGCCCATTAGCTCCACTCCATTGCCCAGCACCCACCTGACTGCTGGCAGAAGAGCTGTACCAGCTATGGTCACTTCCAGAGGCAGAGACTCTGTGCTCTCTCTCTTCCAAGATGCCCACAGGTGCACATCCTGAGAGCCATAGGACATGCTTCTTGATAGGCACCCTTGAAAAAGGGACCTGGAACAAGTAGAATGTTTCAGGGGTTCCAGCCTGTATGCCATGCTAAGAATAGCCACTTCTTACCTGACAAAGACAAACTGACATCTGGGGGTAGGAAAAGTAGCATTGTCCTGGCACGTCACCGACACCACCTCAATACCTCCCCTCCACATCACTGATTTAGATGAAAGACACCCAGTACTGCTGGACCATCTGCTCTGGGGGATATGAGCCTGGCTGGGTATCTAGTTTGGACACTGCAATATCAGTGTGTGGCACAAATGCCAAAGCACAGATGGGCTACTTTAGTGAGCATCGCAGGATATAGCAATTGGTCCAGGTTTCTCAAAGCTTTGGATGGCCTGGGCCTCATGACCCAGAAGAATGGAGAACCCTCCAAACTAAAATCTGCCTTTCCCACCCCAATTTTCTCCCCCCTCCCATTTGTCTGACACATCAGAGCTGCAATGGTCTCCTGAACAGAATGTAGCCCATCTGCCACTTGTTTATGCCTGCCAATCCATGGGATGGGTGTGAGCCTGTGGAGTGACAGCCCCACCAGCAGACATGGAGAGGAACCGGCCTCCTTTGCAAACTCTATCTCACCCCACTTGTACTTCCTTCCCAGGTCCTTGAAGCAGCCATTTTGAGAACTGTAGAGATTGGAAATATCACTCCCACCCCTTCCCCCAGACTTCTCAGAGCTGACAAAATTCTGTATAAACTGAATGTGGAACCAGAATCCACTGACCTTTTCTTGGCAGTTAAGGATGTAGAGAGTCTAAGAGGCCACAAGCAGAATGTGCGTCATCTCTTCAATGATGTGTTAAATGAGTCAACATAATCAATCAATAGCAGATCAATCTATACTGCTGACCAGAGATTTTCTGTAGCCTGATTGGTTGGTAATGGCTGCCTGGATAACCACTGAGAAGGATTCTGAAGTCCCATGTGGTCTTAGCAAGAAATAAGCAAAATTGATCAGGGACAAATGCCATGAATGGAGGATGGCATTCCATTCTATCTGTTTAAAACCCTGCCTAAGAAAAATAAAAGAAGTGGACATGATAATATGTGGGTGCATGCCTGTAACCCCAGTGCTTGGGTATCAGAGGATTGTGAGTTTTAGGGCAGTCTGAAGTCTGTGGAGTAAGGCTGTGTCTCAAAAAAAAAAAAAAAAAAAATGGGAAAAGTCAATGAGATATATCACGTGGAACATTTTCTCAATCAAAAACAGCATTTTCTCAATCAATCTTAAAAGTGAAGCTCCATTTTACAGATAAGAAAACCAAGGCTCCTTATCCAGAACACATAGTCCCAGAGAAATGGACCTGAGATCTGAAGTCTCATGTGCTCTGGAACTTGGGCCTTCCTATTCTACTAATATTTCTGTTTTAAAAGAACCCCCCCAAAAAAAATCAGGAAAGGGTGCTGGGCATGGTGGCACACATCTTTAATCCTAGCACTGGAGAGGCAGAGACAGGTGGATCTCTGAGTTCAAGGCCAGCCTAATCTATAGAGTTCCAGGACAACCAAAACTATACAGAGAAACTCTGTTTAAATAATAATAATCAGGGAAGGGGAGGAGAGAAATCATTTCCTGAAAAGTTAGAGAACTGGGATTTCATGGGGACCAAACAAAGAAGCCAAGCATGAGAAGATCTAAGCTAAAATTCCAAATATGTGATACCTTTCCCCAATCTATTACCAGCAATTTCACTGGGAACAGGACATGAATTTGAATGCCTTGTAATTTCAGCCACTATAGTGAGGGTTATGACTCTTGTTAAAGTCTTGTCTCTCCCATTTTATAGTTATATAACTCTGAGAGAGGCACTTCCTTCTTTTCTTTTCTTTTCTCTTGAGAAAGGGTCTTTTCATGTGGTCCTGGCTATCCTACTCATTTATAGACCAGGCTAACCCCAAACCCTTTATTCCTGCAAGCTCAGACCACCGGTGCCACCACATCTGCTTTTCTCTTTTTCTTATTTACTCCCCCCTCCCATAGGGTTTCTCTAGCTGTCCTAGAACTCTCTCTGTAGACCAGGCTGACCTCAAAATGGCCTCGAACCCACAGAGATCCACCTGTCTCTGCCTCCTGAGTGCTGGATCAAAGGTATGGGCCACCACTGCCCATATCTGAACCCACACCTTAATCCAAGCACTCCAGAGGCAGAGGCAGGAGGATCTCTGTGAGTTCAAGGCCAGCCTGATCTACAGAGTGAGTTCCAGGTCACAAAGAAAAAACAAAAACAAAGACAAGCAAATAAATAAATAAATAAAAATAAAAAGACAGAGTCTCCTGTACCCTAGGCTAGCCTCAAACTCATTATGTAATTGAAGCTGACCTTGAATTTCTGATCTTCCTGCTGGGATTGCAGGTGTAAACTATCACACTTGGTTTATAGAGTTAGTTCTGGGATTAAACCTAGCACTCTATGCTTACTAGGCAAGTATTCTTTTTATTTATTTATTTATTTACTTATTTATTTATTTATTTATTTATTTGCCTTGGTGTTTGCCTGGAACTGGAACTACAGACAGTTGTTAGCTGCCATGTGGGTGCTGGGAATTGAACTCAGGTCCTCTGGAAGAGCAGACGGTGCTCTTAACCGCTGAGCCATCTCTCCAGCCCCCCCTAGGGGGGCATTCTTTCAGCTGAGCTACAGCCCCAGCCCTTGCTTTTCATGACCTATTTCCTCATTAGTAAAAAAAGGCCTTTGAGGTACATTAAGAATGGCAAATATGTATTTGGCATGTCATGGCTTCCTAGCATCCTGTTAAGAAGAATTCTGAAGCTGAATCTGGAAACAGCAGGAAATAGTGCAATGATCGATTTGTAATGTCTGTCTTGGTTGCTGGAGGAGAAAGAATAGCTCACGTGCCATCTTTGAAGTATGTGATATCACCTCGCTTCCAGCTCTAAAATTTTATAGCTCCATGATTCTCAACAATGAGCACACTCTCCAAGGCTCTCTGTCAAAAGCAAGATGGATATCCTCCTGCCTGTGCTGGGTGGGATACTGTTCATTGTGGCGTAGCAGGAAAACCTCTGATCATTCATTATTATTATTTCAGGACTCTCCTCAGAGACTCCGATCATGGGGGAAGGTCAAGCCGCAGACATCAAGGGGATGGATGGGGAGCTGACCGCAGCCCCTACACCTGAGCAGCCAGACCGAGGCGTCCATTTCATCACCACAGCCCCCACCCTGAAGCTGCTCAATCACCACCCTCTTCTAGAGGAATTCCTTCAAGAGGGGCTAGAAAGGAGCGAGGAAGCCCCAAGGCCAGCGATGCCCTTTCAGCCGGATTCATCTACACCCTTCACTCCAAGCCCCCTTCCCCGTCTGGCCAACCAGGACAGCCGCCCGGTTTTTACCAGTCCGACTCCAGCTGTGGCTGCAGCACCCACCCAGCCCCACTCCACGGAGAAGCATTGGAGTCTAGAGTCAGAGTCCCCCGAGCTTCATAGTACATCTCCTCTACCTCCTGGGCCTAGTATGGCAGTGCCTACCCTGCACCCAGAGGACATACCCAGTACAACACCCACCAGCCGAACATGGACTCCAACCCAGGAGGGGCCTGGAGACATGGGCAGACCTTGGGTTCCAGAGGTCACGTCTCAAACCACAGGCCTTGGTTTAGAGGGGACTGTTGCCACCTCCACAGCTTCAGGGGATGACGAAGAGACCACCACCACCACCACCACCATCATTACCACTACCATCACCACAGTCCAGCCACCAGGTCAGCTACCTGCTGGCTGGCAGGGCTGAAAGTGAGGGTGGAGGGCACACCATGATTCCTAAATTCTGACACTGCACCAACCCACCCTACCCTTTGCACCAAGGGTCATCTTATATAATGCATGTGGATTGGAACCATATAATCTCAGGTTCAAGTTCCAATTCTTCCAACTCTAGGGGTTTTATTCGGCCTCTCTGAGTCTCAAATGCAAAGTGATAGTTAGAAAGCCGACCTTGGGGCTGGAGAGATGGCTTAGTTGTTAAGAGCACTTGCTGCTCTTGTAGAGGACCTGAGTTCCTAGCACTGACATAGACACTAACAACCATCTGTAAATTTAGTTCTAGGGGATCCAATGCCCTCTTCAGGCTTCACTGTGCATCAGGCACTCGTGTGGTACACACATCCATGCAGGCAAAAGACTCATTGTACACACACACACAAATAATAATAGTATAGTAATAACAGTAGTGATAATAATAAGGTAAATGAAAGCCTACCTCACAGAACCACTGTGAGAAATAAAACAGGGTTGTGCATAATAGTGACTCAGCAATAGACATTCCAAGAGGTGGGCTTCAACACACACACAAACACACACACACACATACACACACACACACACACCAGTTATAGCTGAATCTACCCCACCTGCTGAACTGGTCTTAGCCTCACATCTCCTCCTGTCTCCCAGGCCCCTGTAGCTGGAATTTCTCAGGCCCAGAGGGCTCTCTGGACTCCCCCCCAGCCCCCAGCACACCCTCTGATGTTGGCCTGGACTGTTTCTACTACATCTCTGTCTATCCTGGCTATGGCGTAGAGATCAAGGTGAGTGCTCTGGATCCATCAAAAGCAAAGCTACCCTTTCTCAAAAAGGGGCCTTCTATGGGGAGAGGCAGAAATGCTTAAGGGTACCAGTGCCTGGGGTTTGAGAGATAGACCAAAAGACATGGTTGGATTCTGTCTTGTGTATCAGTGGCAATGCTTGGGAATGCTCCAGGGAAAAGCAAGTGTGCTTAGCCTCTTTCTTTGGGCTTAATAAAAGGCTTAGGAAAACCTGAAGAGGAACTCAGCCCTGAGTGGGCAGAGGGCTGGGTGAATTTGAATTCTGGAACCACGTGGGAGCAGAGACAGCACTGTTGGGGCACCTGATTCATGCATCTGTTTCTCTCGTCATTCCTTCCACAAATGGGTTCTCCGTTGTGCTGGGTCCTGGATGTAGATGTGGGGAGACTGACATGGGCTACACCAGGGTCAAATCTGTCTCTAGTGTCAAGAGCAGCTCACCTTTTCCTTCAGATCCAGGGGGCCCTTGAAGACCCCGAGCTGAGCCTGAACATCCTCACCGATGGTCTGCAGGCTTTTCAGCCTCCACAAAGCTAGATCTTTCCTCTTATTGCCCCAAACCTGCTTTTCTTTTTTTAATTATTTATTTATTATGTATACAGTATACAGAAGAGAGTTCCAGATGCCATCATAGATGGTTGTGAGCCACCATGTGGTTGCTGGGAATTGAACTCAGGACCTCAGGAAGAAATGTCAGTGCACTTAACCCCTGAGCCATCTCTCCAGCCCCCCGAACCTGCTTTTCATCCCATTACATCCAGAATGAAACCTGGAACAGGGCCACCATGATACAATGTGGATTTTGCCTCCTGAGCAACATGTGGTTCCCTGGTCTTTTTCTCTTAGTCTAACCGATCACCCCTAAGGCAGTCACTAAGACTGCCCTGAAAACTCTTATATTCCCCTGCTTCTCTCCCTCCATCACCCCAAACACTGTGTGGTCCACCAGTCATCCTTCCTGTGGTCATCTCACATGTTCCCGGTCATCCTTCCTTACCCACTCAGCAGATGAGAATCTCTTATCTCCCACCTTGCAGAGGACCTTGAATCTGGGCAGTCCTGGGCCCACCTCTGCTACCTCTTGTAGCCAACTCCTCCTGTGTTTTGAACAGCTTGCAACCAATTGAACGGACTACAATTTCTTCTCCCACAAGCTCCAATTACACATGCCAGTCCCTTTGTTTGGATAAACTTATGATCTAGCACTGGTATCAGTTTCTCTGGGGGTTCTTCCCTTATCCCCAAAGTCTTGGGCCATCATCTTGTCTTGCCCTTCTTCTGTGGCTCTGTTTGTGGCTATCCACCTCCCTGGCCAGATTGCAAGATGCTAGAGGGCACTTTGTAGTACCAGGGATCAGCATGAGTGTGGAGGAAAAGCATGAATATCTGACGGCTGTCTTAAAGACTGTTGAAGGGGGGAGAGGAACATTTCACTTATCTAAGGGAAGCAGGCAGGGAGCCAGGAAGCCACAGGGAGATCAGAAGTCTGGACTATATCACCATGCTTCCAACTCACCAACTCTGGGCCTGCTTCCCACCTGTCTCAGCCCATACAGGCCCTGGATCAGGGCAAGCAGTTAGCACAGACCTCTAACTTCTGCCCTCTGGGGCAGTCAGGTTCCGGTCTCCCAACCAGGAAGGGGAGGCGGGGCTCTCCTCCCCACCTTGGTCTCTCTTCTTTCTGCGACTGTTTATTCCTGTTCTGCTGAGCTCCAGGCCCCTCATTGTGGGCTGACTGGAAGGGCAATTAGAAACAGCCACCCCCCTCTCAAGCCATTAGCACTCAGCACCGCTTAATTAAGGTAATTAATGTAAATTCATCACCAAATGAGAGGTGGCACCGGCTGTGGCTCACAGGGTGGAAGGTGCCAGCTGCAGGTGTGAGGAAGGAAATGGGAGGGGCAAACAGCAGACTGGATACCCCACTGCAAACCTGGACTGCCTTTACCTACCCTAAACTCAGCCACCCCAACTGAAATCTCAGGCCAGGCTGGGTCCAGCCCTGATCCCCCCCCCTTTGTGTGTGTGTGTGTGTGTGTGTGTGTGTGTGTGTGTGGTTGTGTGTGTGTGTGTGTGTGTGTAAAACATGTACTGATGGTTCTGCCTGCCCCTAAGCTGGCCCTAATCCAAGTCCAAGTCCCATCCTGGATGCCCACTCCTCAGGCAGCTCTGAGTTTGGCACTGCCACACTTTTTCATCAGAATGCAAAAGCGGTTACCAGGCAACCATGAGAGGAAAGCCACAGCCCTGGGCTGCCATCAGGAAACATGGCATGTTCTGGCTCACTCTCCACCTCATCTTCAATAGAAGCAGAATTCTTGAGGACTCTATGGCCCGAGACAGAATCTAAGGTGTGTGTGGGGAGGGGGCCACAGGGTAACCACAGCCAGGTCATCACCTACTTTAGGGAAAGAACAAAAGATGGAACGGCATGTTGGGGCTGTTCCTGGCTGCATCTCCCAGACCTGTAGAGTAACCTATATTATAGACCAATAAACCCACTACATAGCTGGGAAAACTGAGGCCCATTCAAGGAAGGGATTTGCCCAAGGTCACTCACATAATGTTAACTAATGGCCTTTGGTTAACAGGTTTGTTTCACAAACAGAATTTAAACATCGTGTTTTGGTCTCTGTGCTAAGCACTAACGGCACAGATGTCCCTATTCAAGAAGGGTAGAAATTATGGGGTGTTTAGTGCAAGTGAGTTCGAGGCACAGAAGAGCTGTGGAATTCCAGGTTCTGGGTTCCTCCCTCAACCTGAGAGGGCTTTCTAGAGGTAAACGCACCCATTTGGAAGCCTATAGGATGACAAGCCAGTATCAACTGCCTGGGCTGGGAAGAAGCAGATATGACAGGCTTGGCCCTGGAGGCTTCCCAGGATGTTTTGAGAAAGCAGTGTTGTGTAGGCAGCAGATGAGGGTCAGGGATGGGACTCAACTGTGAGTAACCCCAGTGTGGACCTCTAGTTAGCCAGGATCACCGGGGTGTGTGGGAGCTGGACCTGGGCAAGCCGTGAAGAACCAGGGAAAAGATTGTACTAAATGCCCACAAATCACATTCCTGAGCAGGTCAGGCAGGTTCCAAGCTGAGGCAGCACTGAACCTGACTCCAGTCTGCCTTTTATTGTTTAATTTAAGGTGCAGCCTGGGAATACCAGAATCTCCACACTTGCCCCTTTCTCCATGATGCTGTAGCTCTCTCTCCATGTCCTCTGAGGGTCTGAGTCAGGAGAGGGTAGGTCAGGTCCTCCATAGTCCAAGGAGGCTGACTTGTTGCATCTAAGCATTGGGCACTGGGCTGGGCTCTTTCCTGAAAGATCCAGAGAAACCTCTTAGGTCATGAGGACATGAGCCCTATGACCCACATGGGTCCTGTGCCCTCCCTGGGTAGCCAGTCTCTTATGAGTACTCTAGACCATTCTGGGCCTGGTGCCTGCCTCTCACTGTATTTGGCATTCTAAAAGACTTTCCTCTGCCAGCCTCCATCTTGGCTTGCCTGCTCTCTATACCATCTGGAGCCCCTGCACAACTGCCCATTGTCCCTGCCCTCATGCCCAGGTGGCCCCATTGGCACACAGCTTCCTCAGGCCAGCTGTCAGTTTGATGGGCAGAACACCCTACCCTGCTGAGGCAGGTCAGACTCAGCCCTGATGAGACTAATGTGTGATGGGTTGGAATGACGGTTCTGGGCAATTTCTTTTTCCTGACTCTGGGAGAGCCCATCTGAGGACAGTGAGAAGAACTGGAAAGTCTGGCTCCATGGATCTAGGTTCTTCATTCCTTTCCTGAAGCAGACCCTACTCCCCCACACACACATAGCCCGACACACACACAAAAGATATTATAGAAAAGTACCAGATCTCAGGGGACTGGAGTCTATCTGCCTTCTGTAGCCCAGCTTTTAGTGACTGGCTAAGCCCCTGACCTTCTCTGGACCTCAGTTTCTCCCTCCATAAAAGGTTAAACTAGATCAGTCCCTACCACTGAGAACCTCTGTTTCAGGACACCCTTACCTAAGCTCAGCAGCACAGTGGTCCCTCAGGCCTTGACCTTGCTTCCTGGTAGCTACAAGCTGGGGCCTCTGCTAGATGTGGGTGTGGTCAGAATCTGGGGGGGTGACACAGAGGCTCACCCTGGTGCCCACTAAAAAAAAATGTAACATTATCTTACTTGCTTAAGAGGGTCATAACACTGCAGTCAGTGCTTGTAGGTCAGTCGGCGGCTACTGACTAGACACATGACCTTGGGACCACAGAAAGCAACCTGAGCCATCCAGGAAGAACCAGCCCCTTCAAAATAACTAGTTGTCTCCTTGAGCATCTCCCTGGCCTTCCAGAGGCAGGGTGGTGCTGGACAGCACAGTGTTCTGTGGGAATTGCCCTCCAAACTCTCTCTGCTTCTCCTGCTGCCTGGCTCCCTGGGCCCCTCCTGTCACTGGATGGGTATGGGAAGACAGCCCTCATGAGCAGAGCTGACATTTCAATCTGCCTTCCTGACTCTTCAGATGCCTGCAAATTACATCAAGATTTCATCTCACCCCCTTGTCCAACACCCAGCCCTGTCTGGCCCCTGTCAGCCCTGCCCTCCAACAAGTGACAAATTACATTCCGGCTTCTGCAGCAGGGCTGCAAGTGGGTCCTTAAAATCCAGAGGATTAACACCAAACAGCTAGTCCTGGGCTGCTCAGGAGCCACATCCCAGCCCTCACCCCCAGGCTGAGCTGGGAGCCAGACCCCCTTACTGGGCCCAAAGAAGAGGGTGCAGAGATCAGCTTTCAATTTTCCAAGCTATACAGATTGCCAGAGAAAGGATGGCTCATGGGAACTCAAATCCTAACATCTTGAAAAGGCCAGGTCAGGCCAAGCCAAAATCCACCTTTCTGCTAAACTTGGGGCCCTGGAGCCTGAGAATAGAGATGTCTATAAGTCTATTTCTGCAGGTAATATCCCCAGGAGACTGGGAGAGCAGAGAGACTGCCTCATATCTCCAGCAAGACAAGACCCTGCTTCTTCCTAGCTGTGGGCCCCTTTCAGAGTTCCTTAGTCTCTCTGAGCCTACATGGTCTATGAATGGTCACTGTTAACGCTTCTGCTCCTGCACCCGCTCTCTGATCCCAGCAAACAAGATTCAGGAAGCTGGAAGTCAGGTTGGAGATATTAATCTATGACAAAGTAGGAAGAAAATGTCTCCTTGATTTTAACACCTCTTCCTCCTCCTACACCTAACTCTCTGCTCTTAAAGGCACTCTGAGACACACACACACACACACACACACACACACACATACACACACACCCCGCCCTGCACTATGCTGATCTGGGAACTAACTGCCAAGCCCTCTGCTCTCCCTTGACGATTCCTGCTGCCTGCCTTCGGTGCCACTTAAGGCAGAATTGTATGCTGCCTGGCATCTCTCGATAATTACAGATTCCACGTGTGTGAGGCTTGTTTTCCCAACTCTAGCATCACACAATCTCCAAGTTTGAAGGGACCTCATCCAGCCTCCGCCTGCTAGGGATTCCCTGAGGGATGTCCCCAGCAGATGGTCAGACAGCCGCCACCCAAATGTGCCTGGGCGGGGAGCTCCTGGCATAGAGGAGGTGGTTTTGCCCCAAGCATCCTGCCTTGAGCCTTCTCTTCAACACCCTCAGCCCACCTGATATTTCCTTCCTGCCAGGGATAGAAGCTTCTCCTCCCAGATGCCACCCCCCACCCCCCATGGTCCCCAGAACAAGTCTATCGTCAGTCACAATCAGAGGAGCCTCTCTGAGCCTGGTAGCACCTGTCTCCTTGGACCTGACTGTTATGCTCATAGGGACACACAGAGGCCTGCATACCTTCACTCCACCCCTCTGTGCTAAGACTGGCCTGTAAAGAGGGTATCCTGACTGCAGGTTTATGTATGTAGATGAGGAGAGGGTGATCTGATGGAAAGCCTAGAAAAGAGGGATTGATGATGTGAGAAGCCGGAAGAGCTGCCTAGGCAGGAAAGGGCCAAGGAGGTAATTCCAGTGCTGACATCCAGAGGGGCAGGAACCAGGGAGATTTTTGTGGCTGTGCAACAGGGAGCTGAGACTCTGGAGCTGATGTGAGTGGGGGGTTTGAACCTTGTCCTTTGAGCAACCTGAAGTCACCAATGGGGTTGGATGGGAGAAGAGAGGTTTGACCTGGGGTTGAATGAGTGGGGGGTGAGGTAGGAAGGGTAGGATTTGGTCAGAGGCCATTCTCAGAAACAGTGGGCAAGAGGAGGAGGGACCAGCTGAGATGCTTGGGAGATCAGATCAGTAAGAGTTTGGTGACTCACTGGGTACCACTTAACCAGAGCAGGTGATTAACTCTTGAAGGCCCACTATCTAAATCATTAAATTAGAGCTACAGAATTTAGAGCCAAGAGATCTGTTTCCACCTGATTCAAATCTAGAGTATGAGTTCATGGATCTGAAGTGGGGGGTCTAAAGATTGCCCTATTTCTTTTCTTTACTCCCTCTCTGGGGGTGGGGTGTTAAACTTGATATGTAACCAAGGATGATCTTAAACTTGTGAATCACCTGTATCCACCTCCCATGTGCTGGGTCACATATAGTTCTTGTAGCACTCCGAATTAAACCCAGGGCTGCTGGTATGCTAAGCAAGCACCCTACTGGCTGAGCTAAATTCCCAACCCTGATTCTGTTTTACTTAGAAGCTCTCATGTGATGTGGGTGCTGCTGATCTAGGGGCCATATTTTGAACAGCAAAACTCTGCCAGGCATGATGGTGCACACTCGTAATCCCAGCACTCAAGAAGCTGAGGCAGGAAGATCAGGAATTTGAGTCATAATGAGACTCTATTAAAAATAAAAAATAAAATGAAGCCCAAACAGTGCACTTGTCCAGAAACATGGGTGAAGATGAGTCCTGATTTCTAGGCTCCTAATCTAGCTCTCCTTTGACCAACCCACATCTTGCCCCTCTGCTCAGAGTCTGTTGCCTGAAGCATGGTACCCAGAAGCACACTTGGGGGATTAAGGGTCTGAAGACAGGATGATTGAAAGGGGTCTCTGCCAACCAAAGGAAGTAATCAGGGCAGGTATTATGGCATGGAGCAAGGCCAAGCTGACTGGCCAGCAGAGGACATGTTTGGCAGAACCTATGGGGCCAGCAAGAGTCTGGACTAATGCCACGGGCTTCATAGACTCAGTGAGAAATACTGGGTGATTTAAACAAGAAAGCCCTGTGATGAACAGCAGGGACTATTAATGGCTTCTGTACAAAAACTATTGGTGTGAGAGGAGGGGGTAGGGTAAGCCCTCCAGGCAGGGAGGCTGGCTAGGAGTCAGTAATAATAGTGATGATGCGCTCAGTCCAGTTCACAGTTCGGCGGACCATCTGACAGATTAAATGACTGCTTGGATGTGGGTATAAGGGAAGAGCAAGGCTTTGGGTGCCCGGGTGGTCAATGAGACTACTGTCAGCAGCTTGGGGAGCTGCTTTTGGGTAAAGAGGTGGCTCACCACAAGGCAGGCTGGGTGTGAGCAGTGTGTGCAGCCACAATAGGAATGACCCTGGGAAGCTCGGCAC
The DNA here is from genome assembly GCA_004025045.1 of Sigmodon hispidus. NCBI lineage: Eukaryota > Metazoa > Chordata > Mammalia > Rodentia > Cricetidae > Sigmodon > Sigmodon hispidus. The sequence goes on along the minus strand of PVIH01008787.1, from coordinate 17,049 downwards.
ATGGGCTTCGTAGAGCCTCACACTCCTGGCCAGTACCATCAAATTTACAAATGAGAAAATACAGCCAAGAGGAGGCAACAATGGAAAACAGGTTTGTAGTTTGGCCTATAACCTCTGAACCTGGGTAATAATATGCTTAAATATCTCTAGCCTCCAGGTCCTATCGCATCCTTCTGAGGAGGCAGGTAACTTTGGCTCTTTCTGTGCCAAGAGCCTAGTACCAGGCTTCGAGGTTCCAGCGTACCAGAGGCTCATGTGTGACAGGTCAGCGGGGCTCAGGTACAAGGAGCCCTGATAGCACTGTGCTGTTCTCTCCCATCCACCTGCAGGTAGAGAACATCAGCCTTCAGGAAGGAGAGACCATAACAGTGGAGGGGCTGGGGGGACCTGACCCATTGCCCCTGGCTAACCAATCTTTCCTGCTGAGGGGCCAAGTCATCCGAAGCCCCACCCACCAAGCAGCCCTGCGCTTCCAAAGCCTTCCACTACCTGTTGGGCCTGGCACTTTCCATTTCCACTACCAAGGTAAGACCTGAGCGACAGAGACAGGAGCCAGCCAAGTCTGGCCACTCTCCTGGGTGGCTTTGGTCGGGGAGGAGCTGGAGAGACTTGACGGTGACCATCTGGAGGTCTTTAGCTAAACAGACTGGCTTTCCTCATCCACCTGGGATCCAGCCTAGACCCCATGTGGCAACTCGAATGCCGCAGGAAAGGAGCCAGACCTGGTGAAAAGGACCACGCCCGGACTGAGGAGATGGCTTCTTGCTAGCTGCCGACTTTGAAGTGGTCATTTGACTTCTCTCCCTTCTCAGTACACTAGTTATCATTTTTAATTTTTAATTTTATTTATTTACTTATTATGTGAATTGGTGTTTTGCCTGCATGCATAACTGTGTAAGGGTATCAGATCTTGGAATTACAGACAGTTGTTAGCTGCCATGTGGTTGCTGGGAATTGAACTCAGATCCTCCAGAAGAACAGTCTGTGCTCTTAACCGCTGAGCCATCTCTCCAGCCCCATTTTTAATTTTTAAAACCTTATGCACTAATGCATTTATTTATTTCCTTTATGTAAGGGCAATTTGTGGAAGTCAGAGCTCTCCTTCCCTTCTACCATTCGGGTCCCAGGGATCAAACTCAGACCATCAGGCTTGGCAGTGCCTTTGCATCTGGCCTTCTCTATGTAACCCTTTTATGTAACCCCAATAAATAAGAAAATTTCATTTATATAGAGAGTCAAGGCCAGCCATTCACTACTGATAAAATTTTAGAAATATTTTCTGCCTGCCTCTGGCCTCCTGAGTGCTGGGATTAAGGGCCTGGGCCACCACCATTGGGCCTACTGTAGTATTTCTAGGGTCAAGTTCCCACCTTGATCATAATTCTTATTCATTTTTAAAACTACAGAAAAGTATAAAACCAAGATGTCTCCACACCACATTCAGAATTAGCCAGCATCTTCACAAATGCACACATGCCCAACGGTTAGTCAGAGGACAATCTGAAGGGAGTTGTTTTCTTCTTTTAACGTGTAGGTTCAGTGGGTTGAAGTCAGGTTATTGAGCTTGGGCAGTAGACACCTTCACCCATCTCGAGAGCCCTTGTCTTACACTGTATCTCTGGCTGACTTAAACTCACCACAACCCTACTGCCTGGGTCTCTTGAGCATAAGGATTACAGGCCTGAGCTACCACACTGGCTGGAAATGCTTACATGAAATGCTTTCCCACTTCCCCATCCACCCTCAATTGTTTTCTCTTCTCTGCTTTTCACAGGCCATCGCTATCTGACCCTCCCTTTCCGGCTGTAAAATAAGGCTAAGCCATCTATACCACAAAGTTATGGTCTGAGTTAAACAAAAAGTGCTTAGTGTATCCTCCGTTAAGTATTGCTCAGTTTGAGGGATGAAGGGAGGTGAAGTTGTGGCTTCCCCGTAGGGGTCCTTCTTGCCCATTCCCCTCCCTGGGCTAGAAGTCAGTTCCATCCTTTGTACAGGTTAACTTCAATTTAGATCCAGGAGCTCTAATAGGGAAATAATTGGTAGGAACAATCAAGGCATTGTCTTGCATTGGCGTGGACCACTTCAACAGCCCTGTAGGGGGGAAGAGCTGATGGATGGGTAAGCATTCTGGAACTAGGGATGCTCGGACCCTGCCTACTTGCCTAGTTAAGGCTTTGTCACCCAAACTGGGGGAGCAGCCTGGTGTGACAGCAGGGATCCTAGTGGTGGGCAGCGGTTGCTCAGGCACTCAGCAGAGGTAAGGTCCCGCCCAGGCAGTCATCTCTGCCCTGGGTGGCCCCTCCATCCTCACTAATGGCTCATCAATCCTCCTCGGCAGCAGGCGTAATTTCATGCCACAGTAACCTTTTCTCTTGCTGCAAATTCCTTTGCCCAGACTCCAGTCCTCTTTTTGTGCCGCCAGACAAAAGTGTTGGGATGCAATGGCGCTGGAGGCAGAGCATGAGGGAGCAGATCCCCAGGAGAGACTTGGAGAGCTGGCCCACTCCTGCTCTTTGTCCCGGAGGCCCCTCCCTCCTCTATGCAGGTTTTGTCAATGATCAGCTCTTTCCTTAATGAGTGTAATTCCCCTAATTATAGGCTGTAATTAACCCTGATCCCAGAGATGGGAACAGGAGAAGCATGTGCTCACAGGCACTTCTCGTGGGCTGGAGAAAGAGGATGCCCGCCAGGAGAGTGAGTGAGGGCCCGGAACCAGGCCTATGTGTGTGCTGTCCAAGTTGATGAAGAGTTTCCACACAGGCCTTGTGGCAGGATCGATTCCTCTGGCCTAGTCCCAGGCTGAGTGGGGAGGCAGAGTGCCTGATAGGCCCCTCCCTTCTCCACCCAAGCATTCCTGGCACTGGACTTGGCTCCAGAAACAGCCGCCAGCAAGAAAATAACTCAACAGATTGTGATGATACAGACTCCCGGGGAACAGTTGGTTGTCATGGCAATAGGAGGAAGCACATCTTGGGAAGTGGCACTTACCCATTATGGAGTCTGGGGGTACCTCTTAATGCCATTAGCCTCCTGCTTTCACATCATCCCAGCCCACTCTCTTCCCTGGTTGGGCTGGGACCCCCAGGGAAGATGATAGAACAGATGCTGAGTGACTCCTGGTCTATGGCTCGAGGGGTGTCAGCCCCTCACCCTCTACTCTGGGTGTGGTCCTCCCTATGCTAGCCTGGGGGGGGGCGGTAAAGGACCTGCTGACTGACCTCCAAGACCAGCCTTACTCTCCGGTCTCTAGCCCCTTGGGCCAGGTTTTCTTACTAACTGGAGCAGTAGGAAGCAGGGAATATTGAGGAACTTTAATCACTACCCTACCATACACTTGCAGTACACAGGCTCTCTGAACCTCAGTCTTTCCTTATCTTAAAATGGGTTAACAGCCCCTCCCTTACCTTCTTTCTTCTGTGTATGTTATAGGCACTATGTGAGAAGGGTGTTAAGGTGTTTTAGGAGCTAGAAAGTACAGCAAATGTTCTGTTAGGACTCATGACCCGCAGACATTAATAGTCGGCTGCGGTGTTAGTGTGTGCTTTGTGCCAGGCACTGCACAAATATGTGACCTCTCACTTAACCTCCCCAGCATTGAATGCAGTACTCTAAATCACCAATTAAACAAAGGAACCAAGGCATGGAGCAAAGAGGTAACTTGCCCAAGGTGGCTCAGTCTGCATTTAAACCCAGGGAGTTTAGGTAAACCCAGAACTCATCTCTAAGGCATTGTCCTGTAACACCTGCCAATCACAACCAGACTTATTGCTCAGACCTTCAAAACCCTCCTGTTTTCACATAGTAACTAAGAATAAAGCAGGTGTGAAAAGCCTGGAAACTGAGTCCCAGACAACTCAAGCTTTGGAGGCTCACCTACCCAAAGGCAGCCCCCCTTTTCTACAAACATAAAAGCACACAGAGACAAAGCCAAGCCTTCTCTTCACCTCTCTCCTTGACTTCTCCAGGCATACCTACCTCTTAGACCAAAGCCAGACTCCCTTTTATAAGCTATTTCAGGGGCTTAGCCTAAGCCAGGCAGCTTCATGGGATTTGCTGCCACCATATGGTCATATGTGGTATAACAACTCCAAAAGCAACCAAGTTTCCCAGAAAGGCTAATCCCACCTCCAATTTCCAAGAAGAACTTTCTCACACCCCTCCCACTGTCTTTAAAAGTCCTTTACTGGTCATGGAGGGTGGGAGACGTAGTAGGAAGGAACCTCACAGAGGAAGTTTAGGCAGGCTGCCCAGTGTGTTACTGGGCTTAGACCAGAACCTCAGCCTCCAAATCCTCTGCTATTCTGCTTACCAATCACCCCACTGACCTCTGCAAGGGAAAACAGATGGGGCACTTTTGTGGAACTTCCAATGCTTCCTCTGAGCCCAAAGACACCTGGAGCAGGCTGCATAGCACCCCCTTCTTCACTGTCACCCACTCTTTCTTTATAGCCTATCTCCTGAACTGCCACTTTCCCAGACGTCCTGCTTATGGAGATGTGACTGTCACCAGCCTTCACCCGGGAGGCAGCGCCCGCTTTCACTGTGCCACTGGCTACCAACTGAAGGGTGCCAGGTTCCTCACCTGTCTCAATGCCACCCAGCCCTTTTGGGATTCCCAAGAGCCTGTCTGCATTGGTGAGTGAGTCCTCACAGAGAAGATTTGGTGCCAAGCAGAGGAGTAAAGTGGGGGTCATCTCAGATCTCCATTGCTGTCTGGAACTTTCACTTATGTTCTGTAAGGAAGCCAGAAGATGGTTTCTCATCTCAGTGGTATTGAGCCAACCTACATTCATTATCCTATGTCAGCATCACAGGTCGGGCTCAGAGTTGGTTTTCCATGTTGGGTGAGCAAGATGAATGCATGAATGTAGAGAGAAACAAAACTAATCAGGAATGATTCATGCCTTGGCAGATCGCTAGCCACAGATGGCCTAAGATACCTTCTGCAGCAGCTCTCCAGACACCACAACAGTCATCCCATGACTGACTGCTAAGAACTCTCACTGACACCTCTGGCCTGGGACTGCCTTCTCTTCCCCCAAGGAAAGGCTGGGCTGCTTGTCTTGGCCCCGCAGTGAGGGTTTCTGGGACATTCTAGCAGAGAATTCTTAGAAGGTTAGTGGGGCTAAGAAGGGGCCTGCGTCAAACAGGGTTTCTGTCCTCAGAGCCCCACAGTTCCAGGGAAGGGGGTCTAGGAGGGGCATAGAGATGCTGGAGAGATGGTTCAATCGTTAAGACTATGCTGCTCTTGTAGAGGACCTGAGTTCTATTCCCAGCACACAACCAGGCTGCTGACAATTGCCTGTAGCTCCAGTTTGGGGATCTAACGCCCCCTTCTGGCCTCCACAAGCACTTCACTTACATGTACAAGCCCATACTCAAATACATATGATTTTTAAAATAATAAACCAGGAGCATAGATCGCTAGTTCTAAAGCAGGGGGAGTAAAGGGTACCAAGGAAGGAGTCCTAAAGTGGCTGGCGTAATAGTCACAGTTGCAATCTCTGCACCTGGAATGCTGGGGCATGAAGATTCTGAGTTCTAGGATAGCTCAAGCTACACAGTCAGACCTTGTCAAAGGGTGGGGCTGAACAGACCTGGGGAGAAAGCAACCATTCATTCTCAGCCTGTGTTGAGACAGCTCGGAGGAGGTATAGTACTGGAGGCCTGACATTTCTATGCAGGGGGGGGTTGGGGGGGATGGAGGGGGGATGTAACAATGACAAGACAAGAAGAAGAAGGGTTTCCAGCACAGACGCACAGACAACAGTCAGATGGAGAGAACAGGGGAGGAAGTCAGGATTGCTCCAGAGAACCATCAGTGGTGGTCTGAAGGCTGGCGGCCATCCTGCAGAGAAGATTTGAACCGGAGTAGGGGCTCTGGGAATGGAGTGGAGGGGAGTTCAGAGACTGATCGGAGGCCCAGGCTGAGGAAGCAGGGAAGCTGGTTCTGGATCCTGGTTCCTAGAAGGTCTGAGATGACTACAAACCCAGAAGGCTCATGGAGGAAATGTCGGTTTTGTCACATGATAGGCAACTTGTGCTTTTTGTCTTTTTGGAGGGGAAGAGACTTGGGCTTTTGAACCTTATTTCCTTTTATTTTCTTCCTAGAGCTGATCACTGAGACACATATGCCTTCTTGGCTCCAAGGAGCACCACCTAGTGGGGAGGCTGGGGAGTGGCAGGTACATGGGCAAGAGAGGTCAGATGCCCAACTGAAGAGACTGGAGGACTTCCCAAAGAAACATTAGTGGGGGGGGGGGCTGGAGAGATGGCTCAGAGGTTAAGAGCACTGGCTGCTCTTCCAGAGGTCTTGAGTTCAATTCCCAGCAACCACATGGTGGCTCACAACCATCTATAATGAGATCTGGTACCCTCTTCTGTACACTGTATACATAATAAATAAATAAATATTAAAAAAAAAAAGAAACATTAGCTCAGGGCAGCTTGGTAGATTCTGTGTGAAGGCATGCAGAAACAGCATGATTTAGCAGGCTAGGCCTAAAAGCTTCAAAGAGAGATAACTGAAGACAAAGAACTGAGTCCCAGTCATAACGAACTTGAACCTCATCTCCAGGGCAAAAGAGAATCACTGAGTGGTTCAGAGTCAAACATAGAATGGGGTTTGATTTGAAGGCCAGCTTCGTGCTGAGGCAAGCAGAAAGCTAGCTTGCTCCTCTGTAAAGAATGAGATAAGACTCATCCTAGCCCCCAAAGTCTACATTTGACTTTGTCAGAAGCCTTTGGAGAAAATGGTGCTCTGTATGGGCAATGGTAGTCTGGCCTTCAAGAGCAGGGCTGTGTGTCTGTCTGTAGTCTCTGGCCTCCAAGAGCAGAGCTGTGTGTCTAGGAATAACCGGAACTGCCTGGAACCAACTTCCTGCTTCAGGCCTGTTTCTTAGCCCCACTAACCTTCTCAGAATTCTGTGCTAGAATGTCCCAGAAACCCTCACTGCTGGGCCCAGACAAACAGTTCAGCCTTTCCTTGGGGAAGAGAAGGCAGTCCCAGGCCAGGAGGGTGGGGTGGGGTGGGGGATGTCAGTGAGAGTTCTTAGCAGTCGGTCATGGGATGACTGCTGTGATGTCTAGAAAGCTGCTGCAGAAGGTGTCTGAGTCCATCTGTGGCTAGCGATCTGCCAAGGGCTATCTCCTCTTTATTCATGTATCCATTTTGCTTACCGAACATGAAAAACAGACTCTAAGCCCGACCTGAAAAGACAGACATGGTCTCTGTATCAAGGGGGGGTCCTGGTTAAGAGACAGACCAGACAGAGAACTGATTTTTGTGTGTGTGTTGTTTTGTTTTGTGTGCTGGGGCTCCCATCTGAGGCCTGTTATCATGCTAGACAAGCCAAAAAGCTGGTTTCCAACAGTAAAAAGGCCTGGGATGGGGCTAAACTAGAAGACTGAAAGGTGCAAACTAACCTGGGCTCCATGGGAGGGCCTCTTTTAAAAACAAGCAGTCCGGTCCATCGGTCGTGGCACACACATACTTTTAAATCCAGCACCCGGGGTAGATGCATGTGGATCCCTGAGCGTTGAATTTGAGGCCAGCCTGGCCTACCTTAAAAAAAAAAAAAAAAAGGAGGGAAGGACAAGCAGAAAAAGAGGGAGGGGGAAGAAGGAGAAGACAAAATGGCATAAAAGTATCAGCTATGTCCAAGAAAGTCAGTCTTGGACAAGCATTTTAACATAATGAAGTCAGCCTGGTGGAATCAGAGTCAGCTTCCTGAGGAGGTCAGTAGAGGGCAATGAGGCTTCCCCACGGGCCACACAGCCAAGCAGCAACAGATCTGCTCACTGCCAAGCAAGCTGCATGTGCAGAGGCCTCAGGGGGGATTCTGAAGTCTGGGTTGCTTGGAACTGCCGAGTCAGTACTGCAAGTCTGACGATCGGTGACACCGCAACAGCAAAGATGGCCGGTCCCTAGTGCCCATGCTGAGGGTACAGGGCTAACCGTGGGGAAGAGGCTTTAGAGGCTGTTCAGAACACAGGCAGAGAACGAGTGTGAGTCTGTTGCCCGCCCACAGCTGCTTGTGGAGGAGTGATTCGAAATGCCACCACTGGCCGCATTGTCTCTCCCGGCTTCCCTGGCAACTACAGCAACAACCTCACTTGCCACTGGTTGCTAGAGGCTCCTGAGAGCCAGCGGCTGCACCTGCATTTTGAAAAGGTCTCCCTGGCAGAAGATGATGACAGGTAAGAGGCTGTCCTGGCTGGATAGGCGTGTCCGACCTGGGAATGCTATCGGGGTGTGTGTGTGTGTATGTGTGTATATATGTGTATGTGTGTATGTGTGTGTGGTGTGTATGTGTGTGTTTGTGTGTGTATGTGTGTGTGTGTGTTTGTGTGTGTGTATGTGTGTGTGTGTGTATGTGTGTGTGGTGTATGTGTATGTATGTGTGTATGTGTGTATGTGTGTTTGTGTGTGTATGTGTGTATGGTGTGTGTGTTTGTGTGTGTGTAACAAACCACACAGTTGTCACTCTTCTGGCCCAGGCTCATCATCCGCAATGGGAACAACGTGGAGGCCCCACCGGTATATGATTCCTACGAGGTGGAATACCTGCCCATTGAGGGCCTGCTCAGCTCCGGCAGACACTTCTTTGTGGAGTTCAGTACCGACAATAGTGGAGCAGCTGCAGGCATGGCCCTACGCTATGAGGGTGAGCCTGCTGGAGCCTAACCAGGGTGCTGGGTGCTTTCTCCCGTACCCTTCCGATGTCTAACTGAATTCTACCAACCCCTTCAGTGTTAGCACCCGCTCCCTGTCACTTCCCTCCAGCCCAAGATCCCATCTCAGCTTTGCAGGATCTTTTGCCTCAACCACAGATTTCTAGCCCAAGAGAATGAATTCTTCATGGGGCAAGGGGGGTGGGGGCGGGGCAGGCTCCCGAAAGAGGCATTCTAGACTCACACATACATGCTTGTGCTCATTAACTCTTCAAAAAAAGTATTAAGCACTTTCTGTATACTAAGCACCAGTTAATCAACAAGAATGGTGATTCAAGATGGCATCCTGAACGAAACAGGGTCAGATGCCCTGTCCCCCTGCCTCCTATTCCAAGCCAAGGACACACATTTGCACGGAGGAGGGCAGCAGGACAGCACCTGTCCTCCAGCCTACCCCAGTGGAGGCTGACTGGGCTGGGTCCTGTGGTTCACAGCCTTTCAGCAAGGCCACTGCTATGAGCCCTTTGTCAAATATGGCAACTTCAGCAGCAGCGCACCCTCCTACCCTGTGGGTACCACTGTGGAGTTCAGCTGTGACCCTGGCTACACCCTGGAGCAGGGTTCCATCATCATCGAGTGTGTCGACCTCCACGACCCCCAGTGGAATGAGACAGAGCCAGCCTGCCGAGGTCAGCAGGCACCAGTGGGCGGGGCCAGCCACAGAGCTGGGGGCGGGGCAGAGGCCCTGTTGCATGCCATTGGTATTTCCCTTGAGGGAGGAGGTGGGGTAGGCACTTTTGTGGGCAGGGGGTAGCCCTCGGACACCATATTGGAGAGAATGGGCCTTCCTGGCCTCCGCTTCCTTGCAGCCGTGTGCAGCGGGGAGATCACAGACTCTGCAGGCGTGGTGCTCTCTCCAAACTGGCCGGAACCTTATGGCCGAGGGCAGGACTGCATCTGGGGTGTGCATGTGGAGGAGGACAAGCGCATCATGCTGGACATCCGAGTGTGAGTGCCTCGGGTCAGGCAAGCCAGCTCCTGAGGCTGGGACACCTCTTGTCCAGCCCATCTTGGGCCCTTCCCCCAGCCTGTCCTGCCCTGATCCTCCTCCTCTACAGGCTGCGCATAGGCTCTGGGGACGTACTGACCTTCTACGATGGGGATGACCTCACAGCCCGGGTCCTGGGCCAATACTCAGGGCCCCGTGGTCACTTCAAGCTCTTTACCTCCATGGCTGATGTCACCATCCAGTTCCAGTCAGATCCTGGGACCTCTGCACTGGGCTACCAGCAGGGATTTGTCATTCACTTCTTTGGTGAGCTTGTCTCTGTCTGATTTGGATTGTAGATCCCCGAATTATGGCAGTCAAAGAGCACAGGGCAACAAGGAGTGTGGCTGCCCTTTCTGATAAGCAAAACCTGGGAAGGCACCAGCCATCACCAGGAGCCTTTGGCTAGAGCAGGCGAGATCTGGGGAGGCAGCAAGAACAACTTCCTAACAAAACAGGAACTCCAGAAAAGCGCTGGTGCCTTCCTTTCTGACAGTCCTGAACAGACATGATCTCCCTCACCCTGCTCCCTCTCTCAGGCCTGAGGAATTGGCCAAGTGCCTCTGAGAGTAGAGATAAGGCCTAGATGACCATCCTGGAATCTTGGAGACTCAGTGATGTCAGGGGATGGGCAAGAGGGTGGGGCTTGGGAAGGGAGGGCCAGTCTAGGCCCAGGATAATCTGCAGGAACCAAAGGGACTTTAGAGTTACCACAGTTACTTTGGTACTGGCCAAGGGCCTGCATCTCCCTGCTTCTGTGTTCCCAGAGGTGCCCCGCAATGACACATGTCCAGAGCTACCTGAGATCCCCAATGGCTGGAAGAGCCCGTCACAGCCTGAGCTGGTGCATGGCACAGTGGTCACCTACCAGTGCTACCCTGGCTACCAGGTGGTGGGATCCAGTATTCTCATGTGTCAGTGGGACCTAAGCTGGAGTGAGGATCTACCCTCATGCCAGAGGGGTGAGTGAGCGTGCCTGTCCCTTGGGCCCTCCCAGCCTGACTCCTTAGTTCTGGGAGAAAATCTAGCACTGGTCCGGTTTCTGTTAGCATTCTTGTTCTAACCTGTCCCCTCAGTTTCCTTATCTGTGAAATGGACATGATCCATTGCCACGGGACAAGCCTTTCCTGGCTGACTGATTACCAGACAGTGCTCGCTGACCGAATGCGAGGGAAGGGAACATAGGCTTTGCCGACCTTAATCGGTGGGGAAAGGATCCATCAGCAAAGTGGTGTGTCGTAGGCCTGTAATCTCAGCACCCAGGAAGCTGAGGCAGGAAGAGTGGGAATTTGAAGTCTGTCAAAGGTATAGTGTGAGGCATTTATCTCCCCCAAAAAGATTTGGGGGGATGGCGGAATGGCTTAGAGTATTTACTGCTGTTGTAACAGACCTAGGTTTGGTTCCCAGCACTCACATCAGGCAGCTCACAGCCTTCTGTAGCCAGTCGGAGGGGATCCAACACCTTCTTTTAGTCTTGGTGGGCATCTACAAGTATGCAGTATACATAAACTCCACACACACATACATCTAAAAAATAAAATAAATAAAGCAAAGCAAACAAAAAGGCTGGGGATGTAGGCCAGTGGTAGAGTACCCTTGGCCAGCATGCCATCCTGGGTTCTAGCACTGCCAAAAGAGAAAGAAACACACGTTTAAATGAGAATCCAGCCGTACACCTGCTATTAGCTTGAAGAAAAGCAGGGTGAAGAGGCCTTTCTTTTGTCCCATCCCCAGAGTGTCTCTAGCCCAGACGGGCTTCAAGCTCCTGTGAAACCGAGGATCCCTTTGAACTTCTGATCCTCCTGCTTCCACTTTCTGGAGTACTGGGATTACAGGCATGCACCACCAGGCTGGGTTTACCTAGTGCTGTCCATCAGATGCTGTGCAGGGTTTCACGCATGCTTCCAAAGCACTATTACCAACTGAGCTATACTCCCGATGGTGACCTTTCTTCCCGGCTTTCCCCCTTCCGTCTGCATCTGCAGTGACATCCTGCCATGACCCAGGGGATGTGGAACACAGCCGACGCCTCATATCCAACCCCAAGTTTCCTGTGGGAGCAACTGTGCAGTATATCTGTGACCAGGGTTTTGTGCTGACGGGGAGTGCCGTCCTCACCTGCCATGATCGTCAGGCCGGCAGCCCCAAGTGGAGTGACAGGACCCCCAAATGTCTCTGTAGGTGTCAAGTGTGTGTGGGGGGGGCAGTTAGAAGCAGAGGGACATGACACTGTCACCACCTCACTTTGCCTGCTTTTCAGTGGAACAGTTTAAGCCATGCCATGGCCTCAGTGCCCCTGAGAATGGTGCCCGCAGTCCTGAGAAGCGGCTTCACCCAGCAGGTGCCACCATCCACTTCTCCTGTGCCCCTGGCTATGTGCTGAAGGGCCAGGCCAGCATCAAATGTGTACCTGGACATCCTTCGCATTGGAGTGATCCCCCACCCATCTGTAGGGCTGGTGAGTACCACTAGTCCCTTCAAACCCCATCTGGACCTTAGAGTTATTGTAGTAAAGCAATTCCATGTGGAGAATCAGAAGCGCCTGCCCATGCCCCTTCCTTTTGCCCAGTCTCTGCCCATCTCTGATCTCACTGATGCAGGAGTGGGCTCTCCCTGGTCAGTCCCTCTCTCACGAGCAGCCCACTTCTGTGTTCCTTGCACTGGTGGCTTGTCACCCACTACCCTTGGCCCTCCCTCTTGTTCCAGCCTCTCTGGATGGGTTCTACAACGGCCGTAGCCTGGATGGTGAGTCCCCATGCTTGAGAGCCACATATGTGGTCCCCTGCACCTGGTTCTCACAGCTCCCAGGCCTTGAGTTCCGACAAATGGAAGGCAGAAAAGGAACAGTTTGGGCCTAGGAGAGCATGAGGCTTCTTCCCTACCCCAGTCAGCTAATGGGAGCTGGTCTCTGAATGCCCTTAGAAGGAAGGGGATATAGGATCCACGAGACAGGGATATCAGCCCCAATCCCACCCACTCTCTGCTTTCAGTTGCCAAGGCACCTGCCACCTCCAGTACCCTAGACGCTGCCCACATGGCAGCTGCCATCTTCCTACCCCTGGTGGCCATGGTGCTGCTGGTGGGAGGCGTGTACCTCTACTTCTCCAGGTGAGTCTATCTTCTCTTTCTGTTCTACATACCTTGTCCTGTACTCCTGCCTCACAGACTCCTGTCCTCACAGGCTCCAGGGGAAAAGTCCCCTGCAACTTCCCCGAACCCATCCTCGTCCCTATAACCGAATCACGGTGGAGTCAGCATTTGACAACCCAACTTATGAGACTGGAGTAAGTATCCATGTTGACCTAGATCCCGCTTCAGGACCTAGTTCTTTCTTTGCTCCCTTGGGTGGGTTTGCCTGTGGGTCCTGCCAAGCCCCCCTTTTGCCTTGGGAAGGTGGATTCTGGTCCAACCAAATCTTGTACACGTTTCCAACTCCCCGCAGTCTCTCTCCTTTGCAGGAGACGAGAGAATATGAGGTCTCCATCTAGGTGGGAGCAGTCTGGGGACGTGCATGCAGGCCTGCATCACGGGCAAGCGGCCGGGCGCCCAGCACCCTGCTATCCCTTCACCTCCTGTACATACCACCTGGGGAGACAGAGACATCACCAACCCCTCAAGATGCTGTGCCCTGCCCTGCCTGCAAAGCCCACAGTGACCTATTTTCTTGGCACCACTGACCACTTAGGGCCCGTTTTTGGATCTAAGTCAGGGGATACCCGACTTGGAGAGAACATAGCTGAACACATTACCACCAGCCAACGATCTCCTGCTCCTCTTATGCCCTGGCCTTCGGGCCTGGAATCTGTAGGCAGAGCAAGGGAACTTTATACACATTGCCATCATCCAGCCCTGGCATGTGGGGCCTCCAGAAGGGCTGATCTGCAGCAGTGGAAATGGGGCCAGAGTGCCCCTCACGGGCCATCACAGTGGCCAAAACTGTTCTCAACGGTGACCTTTTGGTAATCGTCCTGGCATGCCTACACCAGCCCCTCAGACAGGCTTCTAGTCCTCTAAACGCTCAAAATTGGAGTTATGCCTTCTGCCCTGTCCCAAGGAGGTGATGATTTTAACGAATCCTAAAAAGTCCAGAGACCCTGTCCCAAGCTAAGGTTGGGCTTTACTAGACACTCTTGTTCCACACCAAAGCAGGACATTCTACTGCTCCGTGGCAGTCCTCTACTCCAAGGACGGAGAGACCTTCCTTGACGTTTATCTGCCCTCTTTCCCACCAGTCCCTCTTCTAAGCCACTTACCATGCCTCCCTTCCTGCCGCTGTGTTATGGCATGCCAGGAGCGGGCAGGTACATTCTGGAGAGGAGCAGAAGTCCAAGGACCCAGGAATGTGGCACAGAACTGAAGTCAGAAATTCCCAAAAGGAAGCCCAGTCCAGACTGAAGGCCACTTTGTACATATGATGTATTATATGGGGTCTGGGCTCCAGCCAGAGAACAATCTTTTACTTCTGTTGTTTCCTTATTAAAATGGTGTTTTTTGAAAAAAAATTAAGCAGTGTGAATGGTGCTTTCTTGGAGAGGTGGTAGATGGATGTGAGGTGAGTCTTGGCACGCAAGGACCTGCTGGACCCTCCAATCAATCATCCTCAGACTTTATGAGGAAAAAAAAAGTTATATGTAGTTAAACAGACAACAGTGCCCTAAAGTATTACGGATGGCTGTTAAAGTGACAGACCATGGCGGCTAATGCCACCCCAGGGATGTGGGGACTCCTAACTCAAGTGTGTATCCACCCAGTGCTTCATTTCTCCTCCTTGCCATAGCTAGAACTATAGACTGGCCTGGTCACCCCCTTAATACTGCTGGACAGCTGAGAAAGCACAAAGTCAGAGGCCTCCTTCCTTCCCTTCTGCCTACCAAGTGAAGCTCGAGAGACTGGGATCAGAACCATAGACTGAACCCTTGCACATAAACTGGCTAGCTTGGCTTGGCCTCGGAAAACATCCAGACTGTGAGCATGAGGGACAGGGCAGGTTAGGGCACCTGACACAGGCAAGAGCCCTGCCCATAGGCTCTTTAAAGTGGCTGATGAAAATATACATACGAGTAACATTAGACAGATTGAGCAGGTTGTGCTTATATATTTAGAAATGTGTATGTATGTGTGTACATAGTCATATATATATAACAACAATTAATTTTAAAACATGTCATGAGGGTTGGAGAGATGGCTCAGAGGTTAAGAACACTGACTGCTCTTCTAGAGGTCCTTAGTTTAATACCCAGCAACTACATGATGGCTTTGTACCATCTGCAATGAGGTCTGATGCCCTCTTCTGGTGTGCAGGTAAACATGCAGACATAGCACTGTATACATAATAAATAAATCTTTTTTTTAAAAAGTCATGGATTTGAAAAAGAATAAGGTGTATAAAAGGGAGTTGGAGGAAGAAAAAGGTAGGAAGAAATGATATGATTATACTATAATCTCAAAACATAAAGGATGTTAGGTGGTAGTGGTACACCTTTAGTCCCAGCACAAGGGAGGCAGACCTTTGAATTCAAAGCCAGCCTGGTGTACAGGATAGCCAGGGCCACCAAAAAAAATCCTATCTAGAAAAAGCCAAAAATAAATACTGGGCATGGTGGTATACACTTTCAATCCCAGGAGGCAGGCAGATCTCTGTGAGTTTGAGGCCAACCTGGTTTACAAGGCAAATTCCAAGACAACCAGGACTGTTACACAGAGTATTCTTGTTTCAAAAAAACAAAGATAGATAAATAAATACATCTTTTTTTTTTTTTTTTTTTTTTTTTTTTTTTTTTTTTTTAAAACACTTTTATTTATTTATTTGCCTTGGTGTCTGCCTGGAACTGGAACTACAGACAGTTGTCAGCTGCCATGTGGGCGCTGGGAATCGAACCCGGGTCCTCTGGAAGAGCAGATGTTGCTCTTAACCACTGAGCCATCTCTCCAGCCCCCTAAATACATCTTTTTTAAAGTGGTGGCTGGCCAGGATATATTTAAAGTTACCCCTTCTCTATAGCACCTAAAGCCTTCAGAGATGAAAGTATCTTTTCACGAGATAGCAACAGAGAATTATGGGCACTCGGAAGATAAAAGACAAAAATTCCTGAAAGGAAGACCAGCATCCACTAGCACCTTCTGTTTCTACAGTCTTCAATGGGAAGATGTGGACCAGAAATTCCTCCCTGCCTCTGGCTTTATGCAGCGGCACAAAGCTGAAGGTTCTAGTTCATTCACAGTGCAATATAAAGATTGACCACAAGAGGTCGCTTCCAAAGGCTTCCGCATCCCTCCTCCTTTCTTCTTTCCTGGAGTGCCCTTGAACATCCGGAGCTGCTGGAGCTCTCCAAGGTGGCACCAAGTCCTGCCCGCACTGGGCTGACCTCATCCTTCAGGCTCCAAAGGATAGGTGTGCAGAGTGAATTGTTCCTCCTGCACCTGCCGACAGAGCCAAGGCTCATTTTCCTCATTAGCTCTGTGCCAGCTCCTGTTTTCAAGCTGCAATGGATGTGTTGATCAAAGTAAAGCCTTGCTCACTGGGTGTGTGCCAGCAGCTCTCTTCTCTCAGTAATACCTTCAGGCTGACACAGCAGCACAGCTGTGCTCTGGGCAGTAGGAAGGAAGCCAATGAGAGAGAGAGAAAGAGAGAGAGAGAGAGGGCATATGAGGTTTCAGCTTCTAAGGTCATGTGGCCTGAAGGAGGCATAAAGCCTGGCCTCTTCGTTCAAGGAACCTATCTCAGCCCTCTCCTCTGACATCTCAGTCCTATAGCTACTAATCTATGGTTGGCCATGGCAACAAGAGAAGCCAGAGAGCAGCCAATTTGCATGATTTTCTCCACTTCTCCATGAACTCATTCTTTCCAGACATCAGCACAGGGCTACCAGAGAAATACAAAGTCTCTCACACACCTAAACCTTCATACAGCTATGAAGCCTTTCTGACTTATAATCCTGACTGTCCTAAAACAAGAAGCAACAGCTCCTCAGAGACAGTAAACATAGAGTTGTGGACAAATTCTGACCTATGGATCAAGAAATGTTTCCTGTTGTATAGGTTTTGGCCCAGCCCAGTATTTTGGTTTGAACTTGCCTGCAGCTCCGCTGTCGCTCAGCCTCTCCCCCCATGACCTAGACGCTTATATTATTTATATATTTTTTGGCTTATGGCTCAGGCTTATTGTTAGCTAGCGCTTTCATCTTAACACATTTTCATGAATCTGTCTTGCCACGTGGCCTGTAGCTTATCTGAATTGTTTTATATATTGTTTTTTTTTGGCGGATGGATTGAGTCTCTCTTGACTCTGTTTTTTTTTTTTTTTTTTTTTTTTTTTTTTTTTAAAAAAC